>JANAVB010012357.1:0-118896 GCA_029216955.1 Iris pallida | reverse complement strand
ACTGAAGAGCTTCAGAGATGACTTCGTCACCTATCATGTGAAGTAGAGGATCCGCTTCCTATGATGAAGCGATGAAAACCAGAGATGCTATCTTCTGGGAGGAGGCAATAGACAACAAAATTGACTCAATTACCTCCAATAACACATGGGTGTTAGTTGATTTACCCGAAGGAGCAAAAACCTATCGGAAGTAAGTGGATCTTCAAAAAAGATGATGGAACCATTGACAAGTTCAAGCCAGGCTAGTGGCCAAGGAGTTTTCTCAAAAGCAGGGATCGATTACATTGACACATATGCTCCTATCACGGATGACAACCATCAGATTGTTGATTGCTCTTGCGGCAATACACAAGCTGGTGATACATCTGGATGTGAAAACCGCATTCCTGAATGGCGAGCTGACCGAGGAGATTTTTAAGCAACAGCCAGATGGATTTTTATCATAGGCCTAGAAAGAAAAAGTCTGTAAGTTGGTGAAATCTCTGTATGACTTAAAGCAAGCACCCAAAATATGGCATGAAAAGTTTGACAAAGTTCTAAGGTCAAACGACTACATGGTCAGCGAAACAGACAAGTGTGTCTATACTAAATTTGCTTACAGAAGAGGACCATTGTTTGTCTAAACATGGACGACATTCTAATCCTAGGAACGGATATAAGCTATGTCACGGAGACAAAAAAGTTCCTCTCGACAAAGTCAGTATGAAGGACTTAGGATGCTGATGTTATCTTGGGACTCAAGATCATCCGGACAGACACTGGATTGGCACTGTCACAATCGTATTACATTGAGAAGTTGCTCACTCGATACGGATATCATGATCTTCCTATAATTGATATGCCGTACCGAAGTGATCAGAAGCTGGAGCCAAACTCGATGGAAAGCGGTAGATTGGAGTACGCTAGCGTCATCGGGAGTTTGATGTCACTACTACTACTGCCACTAGGCCTGACATAGCTTTTGTATAGGAATGTTGAGTCAATTCATTAGCAATCCAGGCGTTGAGCACTAGAAAGCTATGAAGCGTGTTATAAGATATCTCTAGAAGACAGACGTATGTACTGCACTTCAGCGAGAGCCGCTGATAGTAGAAGGCTTCAGTGATGCCAGTTGGTGCTCAGAGGTGGAGAGCGAGAGGTCCACAGGTGGATATATTTTCATAATGGGTGGAGCTGCTATATCATGGAAGTCGAAGAAGCAGACTAAGCTTTCGCGGTCATCCAGAGAATCTGAGTTCTTTGCACTTGATACCGCAGCGGATAAAACAGAATGGCTTCTGGAGCTCATGTATGATCTTCCAGTGGTTGGGGCACAAATACCGACGATACCGATACTGCGACAACCAGGCAACTGTGATGGTGGCATCAAATGATCTCTTTAATGGAAAGAAGAGAACTGCGCGGTTAAAGCACAGGGCTGTGAATAATCTCATCAAGAGATGTGTCATTATAGTAATTGATGTTCAGAGTCAGGATAACCTCGTGAATCTGTTCACGAAGGGCCTCAAGAGCCAGCTGGTTGAATACATAGCAGGGACGATGGGCTTGAAGGTATTCTGATAATATGTCTGTGTAATCCTACCATAAAGTTTTATGTTATTAGTTCAAAGAGAAATCTACTAGACATCTAACTTTCGGTTCAAGGGAGGACCACTGACTGGAAAACTAACAGGTAACAGTGGGTACTTGTTTTTGAGAACATGGAAGGGTTACGAACCCATAACCACTGTTGTCTCCTATGTATTTCTGCGAAAAAGAATCATGTGTTGAGGTTGGCTTAAATTCCTTAATGAGTTCTCAGGCAGAGTGAATGCCTGGTGTGCTTTACAGGAAGCACGGTAGCGCAGCACTACAAGGAGTAAAACTCCATGCTACAGTGGGATGACTCCACCATGAGGTTCCCAGGTAGGGATAATGCCTCGGCTTTAAGCCAAGTCATAGCGGCGTAGCACCGCAAATAGACAAGTAGCCTAATGATGTATGATAAAATTAAAGTTGTAGACAGCACTACAAAGGGAGGGTGACCCCAAGTTACAGTGGCACGACACCACGATGAGGTACCCAGGTAGGGTAAAGCCTCGGCCTTGCAAGCCATGTCGTTACGGCGTAATACCTGAAGGAAGCCTTAGGATTCATGATGGGTAGAATGGCACTACAAAGAGGCTGTGACCTCATGCTGCAGTAGTATGACACTACGATGAGGTTCCCGTGTAGGGGTAATGCCTCGGCTTTAGAGTATGTCATAGCGACGTAGCACCGCACGGAAGGGCAAGGCTTCATGCCATGTCTCTTTAATAAAGGACTACCTATAGTGTATGGAAAGAGATATAAGGCCGTCTCTTGAGGGTAAACTTTTAGACGTCCAAAATTATACACTGAAGCCAGGCTGACACAGGACCTTTAATATGCATCCAAAGCACATATAACTATATTTTTGAGTGGGATGAATTACAATTGTGCAGAATTCAAGACGTAGTCATTCTTGTATCACATTGTTTCAACCCATGCGGGAAGATTCAGGTCATCAGCGACATCTATCCTAATGCAAAATAGACAGTTACTGTGGGAACGCTCAATCCTAGACACATATATATGTTGAGATATGTGGGACTTGTTGGTGCTCTTGCTCCTTGACATGAAGAGAGCATGCTCTCAACATACCTAGTAAAGTTTAGTCCTAAACGAAAAGTGCACCATGAGTTATCTCAACATATATACTTGTTTGTGTTGTTGGGAATATGCACATGGATGGTGACCCTAAGGAGGGAACCATGTCACCCCAGTTTCCAATAACAGGGTATTTTTGTCATTTTTCACTTTTGAATTATTTTGGAATTATTTATTTATTTATTGTATTATTTTGGGGTTATTTGAATCGGGTTCGAATTTCAACTCATTATGACTTGTTTTGACTTATTTCGGGGACCCGGGTAGTTTTGACCTTAGCGGGCCCATACACTAGCTAGCCATGGCCCATATTACCATAAAAAGTTAGACAGATTAATCATGACCCCATGGATTAGGTTAGACCTAATTAGAACATTAGATTTACATTTTAACCCCCAAACCCTAAGCAAACTTGTAAAGAGCTAATAGAACAATAGAGGGGCAAACTTGTAATTAGTAAAAGGGGGCATTTGGAGCTAGTGGCCGGCCACATTGTGTAGGGGTGGGGAGAGAGAGAAAATCACTTTCCTTGTTCTCATCCACTTCTTCTTCTTCTTCTCCAAAGGTTCCTTCCATTCTTGAGAGCTCCACCTTGTTCCTCTCCAAAAATAGTAAATCCTTCTCTAAAATAGTTTCCATTTCATATAGAATGGTTAGAAACCCATAGGAATGTTTTCCCATGGTTGTGTCTCCATTAGAGACTATTTTGTCCATTTGGACATTTTTAGAGGTGTCCATATGTAGGATTGTGTCCTAATAGGAAAAACCCCTATTTGGCACATGGATATTGTTGTGCATTGGTTTTGGTGTTTAACTATATTTCAGAATTTTCATGTGTGTGGGAATGATTTTCTTAATGTTCATTTCCTATAATCTATTTGTATAATAAGGTTATATTATATAATATACATATATATATATATATATATATATATATATATATTATATAATATATATATTATATATATATATTATTATATATATATATATATATTATATAATATATATATATATAATATATATATAATAAAAAAAAAAAAAAAAATATTATATATATATTATATATATATATCTATATATAATATATATGGCTTATATATATTAGTGTATATATTGTGTTGTGTGTGGCTTGTGTTGGATGGGGGAGACATGACAGTTTCGGCAAGGAATGGCTTGGGTGTGTGTGTATGTTAGAAGTGGTGGTGTTTGGTGATTTGTTTGAGAGGGAAAAACATGTGAAATGGTAGAGTGTGAGAGTAGTTGAATAGGAGTGATATTGGTAAAGAGTTGTGGAGAGGATGTGGAGTATTAGTGGGAGGAGAAACCACCCTACTGCTGTCCCAGAATAGCCCCTAAAATAGCCCATGGCAGTCCCCATTTCTCCCCTACCTACAGTCCATTAACACCCACAAAACAGCCCCCTAAAACCCATTACTTACAGTCAAGGACTGCCCCCATTTCCCCCTATTAGTGGCTGTCATTACACTGTCAAAAATACCCCATGGCACCCTCTAACTGTCCCCAAACACAGCCCATAAATCCCCCCATGGCTGTCCTATTTGACACACTAAAACACCCCTTTAAACCCCACTTAACAGTCCACAAAAACCCCCACAAATTCAGTCCAAGAACAGCCCCTAACACCACCCACCCAACCACTTCAAATTCAGCCACAAACCCACTATATGACAGCCCATAAACCCATAAAAATCAGTCTACAAGTCCACTTAAATCAGTCCATAAATTGCCATTGTGTATGTGTGTATTTGTGAGATATTGTGTGTGTGTGTGAGAGCTTAGTGAGGGAAACTAGTATCCTATAGGTTAGCCTATTGTCTAACTAGTAGGAAACCTATAGGAAACCTATGAGAGTGATAATATAGGAGTGTATCATGAGAGTGAGTGGTGTAGGAGTGTGGTAGAGAAGAGGGTAAAATTCATGAGATAGGATAGGTAATAGGGTAAATCAATACCCCGTATCCCAACATAGCCTAGATACCTAGGATACCCATTTTTCTTGGTAGATAAACCTTAGATAGATTGATATCTAGCTACCCTAAGAAGTCTAGGCTAGTACCATGGGTATTTGCGGGGTTTCCTTGGTATTGGGCAAGGTATCGGGATTTACCTTAGAAGGGTAAATACTAGTTTTGTCTAGAAATAGGATATTTGTGTTAGAAGCCTAAGATAGTGTTAGAACTTGATTCCCGTGGTTGGTAATAGTCAAATATGGTACTCATAGACTAGTTTTGACGTCGGTTGACCTTTTTGACCAAAAGTCAACAAAAGTTAACCGAGAGTCAGACTTTGTCTTTAAGCGACCCGATTTGACCGAAACCATCCAAAGTTGACCAGTTGGCTAAAAGTCACAGTTGGTCAACATTAGACTAGTTTGACCTAGAGTTGACCTAGAGTTGACCAGAGTTGACCAGAGTTGACTTTTTGATCAAAAGTCAACTATAAGTCAACCGTTGATCCCGATCGATCTAGTTTGACTTGGAATGACTCCCAGTGACCTAGTATGACCTAGTATGAACCAGTATGACCTAGTATAACTCAGTTTGACCTAGATTGACCTAGTTTTGACTTAGACTTGCATTCATGGATTATATTAGTTTTCTTTTTCAGTATTAAGCCCTGTTTGACTCATAGTATCTTATTTTAGGTCTGTGATCACTCTGAGCGTCTGTTCACCCTATCAGCTCAGGACCACAGGCGAGTACATTCACTAATAGTTTTCATTGTCTTGATATCTGCTATATCCGATTCAGTCGTAGTGTCTTACTTGATTTCCAGACACGATATTTCATGGACTAGTATATGTCGGATCCTGTCATGAGATGTTGTTCCCAGATTACTTGGTATATTGGTACATGACTCGATTTGTTACTTGTACTTGTATAGACTTGGACTTGGGAGTGGACTGGCCCCCTGCTTTCGAACCCGTGTCATGACGTGTTATGTCCGGATCCTTTATACTATTCGGGGATGGGGAGTTATTAGTGGTTGCGTGATCAAAATACCACTTGTTATTTCACACTTGTACTCGACACTTGTTCATAGCTACTTGTTCTTAACTTTCCATGATGACCGGCCTAATCTTCATACTTGTTGTTTCACACTTGTTATTTGTTCGTAGCCGATCAGATGGAAAGCTTGAACATGTTTCCCAAGCCGATCACATGACGCACTAATAATTCAAGGCACCTTTTATATTTATTATCTGTGGTGACTAAGTTCTGTTCGAGAGAAGGGTTACAGCCCCAGTCCTTGTTTGGTTTAAGGGTTGTAACTCGGCTTTCCGAACAGTTCCCAAGTCGCCCTATATACATTCATATCGTCGTTCTTCTCAGTACTCACACCATGATATATATATATTTCCAGTTGATTTTGTCTTGTATTTTATACACTGTCTCTTATAAAATTTATCAATTCATATGGAACTGCTGTTGGTGTTTGTACTTGCTCATTTTCTGACAGGATACCGTTGACAAATTTTACAGATGATTCAGAGGCTGATTGCCTGACCTACTATGGGGTAGAGTCTGACGGAGTAGACTTAGATAGTGGCTTGTGGTAGAGCCAGACTTTGCTCACCCTGAGTAGCTTAGTTTAGTTAGGTTTGCCTGGCCTGCGAGCCAGCTAGCACTGTCAGTTGTAGTATCTATTATATATTTTCTGAGATATGGATGTTTGTGTGTTAGCTCTGACTTGTGGATTTTGGACTCGTTTCCTGTTTTATCTATCATATCTCTTTTCATGCTATCTACCATAGTTTTGATTATGTGATAGAGACTGTATTGCTATGTCACCTCCATTCGGAGTGTATATACTGTACAGGTACATTTATCTGTTTTAGTCGTCGTATTTACAGACCCTATATACAGTGTTCTACCCCGCCAATTCTGTGGCGTAGGCTGGACGTAACCACGTGCTCGTGCCCCTCTCTAGGGTGCGGGTTATGACACATTTTTGTGGTGGCCCAGGCAGGTCAGTGTCGTAATTAGTGCGATCTCGTAATGGTGCTCGACTTAAAGCGCTAATTACGAGCCTGCGACTAGGACGTAGGATCTAGGGTATGGTAGGAGTTACTCAATCACATTTTAGGAAAATTCTGATCTTTGATTACCATGACAACTCTTCTTGCATTTGAATTCAATTGTCCACCTTTGATAATATCTTATCTTGTGCCATATTGATCTCTGGGTTCAATTCATCTTCAGGATGACGGTGACTCGTTCTCAGGCAGCGGGTTCTAGCGCTGTACCAGAGAGGCCCGATCCGGCAGGAGGTCTTCCACCTCCGGCTGCGGGAGTTGCATGGCAGGTCCGGCGGGTCTTCCACCACCGGCTATGGGAGTAGCAGTGGCAGTCCCAGGAGGTCTTCCACCTCCGGCAGCGGAAGCTACAGCAGAGGGAGCTGCTGTCTCGGTTCCTGCCCTTCCGGCGGGAGCAGCAGCAACGACGGTTCCAGGAGGTCTTCCACCTCCAGCAGCGGGACCGTCTTTGGTTATTCCTGATGTTCTTCCACCGCCGCCTCCGATACCGGCAGATGCTCAGGAGAAGATGGTCCTTCTGTAGCAGATGCTGCAGACGCAGAGAGCACAGGCAGAGGCACAGTATCGTCAGGCAGAGGTGCTACGACAGACCATGGAGAACGCACATCAGTTAGCTACGGCAGCAGTGGAGAGAGATGCACCGGCTACAGTTCAGGGAGCACCAGTACACGCAGCAGGGTCAGGGGAGGCCCGGTACATACCTCCACTTCAAGAAGATGAACCCGCGGGAGTTCAAGGGTACCGAGGGTATCCTATACGCGGATGACTGGCTAGAGGATGTCCAGCAGAGTCTGGAGTTGGCAAAGGTCCCGAGAGGTCTGTGGGTGACGTCTGCAGCGAGCCAGTTCTTCGATATAGCGCTGACTTGGTACCGCACGGATCCGCGTGCGTCAATGAGAGGTTTGTCTTGGGAGGACTTCAGAAAGCTCTTTAAGGAGAAGTTCCACCCAGATGTAGCCTTGACAGCTTTGGAGGGACAGTTTGCCAGTTTGGTGCAGGAGAACTCGTCGGTGGACGAGTACGCAGCGGAGTTCTTCCGCTTGAGCAGGTTTGCACCCAGTTTGGTTCAGGATGAGGGGTGCAAGGCTCGAAAGTTCAGGAGGGGTCTCAATCATGCAGTGCGCACTCGCACATCTGGGCGACGAGACGCGACCTTCAAGCAGATCCTTATGGAGGCTCAGATTGCAGAGAAGGACTTCGGTCTCAGGCCGAAGAGGAGTAGCGACGCTCTTGGAGCTAGTTCGAGTGCAGGGCCAGCGAAGCGCCCATACTTCCAGCAGAGGCAGTTTCAGCAGCAGCAGCCTCAGTTGCAGGCACCGGCGCGTGCCCAGCAGCACCAGGGACAGGGCGAGAGGCAGGCCATCCAGTGTGCCTTCTGCAAGAGGATAGGGCACACCGGGGAGGTCTGTAGATTGAGGCTGGGAGTTTATCTGTTCTGTGGAGCTCCAGATCACCAGATAAGGGACTGTGCTGCCCGTGCAGCCAGACAGGCGGGCCAGGATAGAGTGTGGCAGGCTAGAGGGGCCAGCAAGGGCGCACGTTCGCCATGGCAGTTGAGCCCACTCAGGCAGTAGCAGAGCAGATAGCAGGTTCCAATCTTTCGATCTTATTTCCGCATTACTTCCTCATAAACTGTCTTGAACTTCGATTCTATCTGTTCTTTGCTCGTTGGATAAAATTTTATTCTTGTGATGTGACATTTTCTGAGATAAGTTGTATGGGCTAGGTCGCCTCGATTATGAGATTTTAGAATCCTCTAGGGTCATGCTAGCAGGCAGAGTGAGGACACATATCGGACTTGTAGAAGCATGGAAAATACTAGAGAAAGACCCATGCGGCTCAGAAAACGCATGCGGCTCAGGGAGTCATGCGGCATAAGGATCTATGCGGCCGGAGGCATTCCATGCGACTCAGAAGACATATGACATGACAGTGCTCCCCTCCGATCCATGCTGCATTAATTGCTTTGACGGCTGACCCCTCTGAAAAGTTGACAGACCTGACACCAAAGCAGGTAATTATGACTCTGTCATGATGATGAATCTCTAGGGAAGAGAAAGAAATCTCTGACACGATCCCCCGAGAGCAACAAAATGCCACGTGGCCCTGCCACGTGGGTGTTTATGCGGCTCGAAGTGAAGACTTCCCATACGATTCAGAATGAAGCTGTCCCATGCGGCTCAAGTGGAATCACCCCTATGCGGCTCAAGAAGATCATGCCCATGCGGCTCAAGCAGACACACCATTATGCGGTTCATACGGCTCATCATATGGTTCAGAAGTCTGAAGGAGGGGGCCACTGCCCAGACAGCCCTGACACGTGTCCCAAGTCTTATGCGGCCCAAATTTCATGCGGCCCAAATCTCATGCGGCCCAATCTGCATGCGGTTCCAGTCTCACCATTGGCTCTCAGGACACGTGTCCTCAGCCGATCAATCTTCCAGATTTATGGCAATCCAAGATCGGGTCAAATCCCAATGATCTGGGGCACGTGGCAGGAGAATAAATTTGATTTATTTGCAGATATTAGAGAATCATTCTAAGGAAGATTTATGCCAATCAGCATTAATTGCTAATGGGGATTTGGTGTAATCTACCCTTAATGGTTCTGATTCGTCACAATCAGAAACGAACGGCCTGGATTGATCAATCCCCAGGCCGCCGCCATCTCCAAGAGCTAATCATTGGCAACCCTAGTGATCACATCCCACTATTATAAATAGCAAGGTGCCATTCCCTTGTAATATATAGAGACATATACAACAAAAAAACCAGAGAAGAATACGTATACACAGAGAGACTTCCCCCATAGTCAGAGAGAGAATATACACACAGAGAGAGAAGCCTGAAGAGCAATCAGAGAGAGAGCAAGAAGGGCATTTCTTCGTCACGACCAAGCAGATCTTCCTCGAGAGGCTGCGTACCGATCGTCCAAGGAGTAAGGCAGACCGGCCGTCGCTTTCCCGAGCCTCTATCGTCACCCCCAGAATCTAAATAAACAATCGTACTTAGACTGTTGTACCTAGGTTTTCGTCCCTAGGGCTTTCTTGTACGAGCGAGTTTGTATTGTGAGTCTAAGTTCAGTCCTCCGATAATTGTTTTGTACTTTTACATCAATGGCAAACACGAGGCGACTCTGCTGGAGACTAACTTTCCACGGCTGGGAGTTGGTGGCGCAATCGGACGCAGCCAAACTTGGCTCTACACAACAGAAGTCGGTCGTACGCTTCGACCAACAGGCGTTCGAAGAGTGCTCTTGAAGGTAGCACTGGCCCGGTCTAGAAGCGCACCCGTACCATAAAGGCTCGCAAAGAGTGGAGGCCGAAATCATTTGCTCCTCCGCAGCCCTTGATGGGGTGCTCTCTATTGCTTAAGATGGCGAGAAAGACTCCCCTGCGGCCCTACTTCAGACCGTAGACAACTCTGATGTCCCCAAGTCCGGCAGAAGAAAATACTATTATGCTGGACTTGCAGGGGCAAAGAGGAACTCTACGCGATCCGAGCCACAGAAGAGTATTAGCCGCAGGGAGAAAGCCCATGCGGCTACAACCGCCGACCGCATAAAGAAAACTCATGCGGCCACATCTGTCAGCCGCATAACTTATGCGGCTACAGTTGCCAACCGCACGGATGAGACTCATGCGGCAATTAAAGTCAATCGCTTGCAGAAAACCCACGCGGCCACAGATGCCAACTGCATGCAGTCGGCCTGCACGGTCGTGACTCCTCGCCGCATAAGGACTCATCCCACAACAAAAGACAGCCGCATGCAGACAGCCTGCATGGTACCCAATGCTAGCCGCATAGCGTCCGTCTCATGCTTCTCTCGATCAGTCTTCGATCGGCTCTCATGCGGTCCTGACTCTGATCATTCTCTGGATGATAATCCAGACTCTGTGGTATTCGACTTAGACTCCTCCTATTACGCACCCACAAGTGCTAAAAGGAGGAAGCCTAGGGCAGCACGGGCTCATCAAGTCCAGACGGCTGCCCCAACCTCTGACTATCGGGGCGTCCCGCTGATTATCACGCGGGCCTCTGATGGGAAGTTGTATAAAACCACTCAAGTCCAGCCCCCGACGGCAACAGACAAAGTGGTTCCTCTGACCTGCGTGAGGTTATCCTCCACAAACGCAAGGAAAGAGAAGGAGCGTCGGGGCCCTCACACGGACATCAATGCACCCAGATCATCATCAACTGCTGTTGCAGCAACGCGGCGGTGACAGAAGACCGGCCATCCGTCTTCCAAAGACTACATCACCCGAGCTCAGAAGACGAGGCACCTCCTGTTGTCTCCTGCAAGTCCGTACAGAAAGTTCCCGTCAAGGGAAGAGGGAAGAAGACAAGCATCTCCAGCCCAAAGGTGTCAACTACTGCAGCTAAGAAACCGTCGTCTAAAGGGTTATCCTCCACTGGAGTATTTCAACACACCCGTTCGAAGACAAAAACTGCTGCAGTAGGAAGTTCGTCGTCTGTAACACTGGGGGTCGTCGGAACTGGGGGTAGCACTCCTCCAAACATCCACGATAATCCGACATTCCAGGAATACGGACTGGAGGAAGCAAATCCTCCGACGGATACCATAGATACCGACGTCCCCAAGGACATCCTTGACGAAGCAAGCTCCGAAGCTGGGGGTAGTGTTCCTTCCGAGTCCGAACCTGAAGAGAACATCCCCACATATCCTGATGATTTCTCGATGCATGGGTACGACTCGGAGGGTACATCCCCCACCACCCCTTCCGTCACGCCTCATGTAAAGACGGTGTTCATGACAGACAGCAATCAAGGCGGTTCCAGTGATCGCCAGTGCATCGACACTTTGGAGGCCATATTGCACGCCTTGGTCAAGTCTGTAGACGAGATCAAAGCGGCGCTTCCTAATCTGCAGGGGGTGACACCTGGCCAGACAAGCACGGGTCCCGCAATCAACGTAGATTCAAATTCAGCGGCACCGAACCCGGGCAATAATCTTCCCGAGATAACGGCCCCTACCACGACAGATGAGGCCCGAGAAGTAAGAAGAGAGGTTCAGGAGCTCCGAGCAATGTTCCACGCCCGAGAAAACTCTCAAGACCTCAGGATACGGCAACCATATCCTGCTGAATGGAGGGATGTTCCCTTTCCACCAAGATATAAGCCGTTCAATATCAACCCATATGATGGCAAGACTTCAGCAAGTCGGTACATCACTTACTTGGAGGTCACTACCGATCATATGCCCCATGATGACGCTATCCTCACATGGTTATTCATTGGGGCATTGGAAGGAGTCACCTTCGATTGGTACCGCAATCTGCCGGACAATTGCATCCATTCCTTCGTCGGCTTCAAACGCCTGTTCTTGGAGAGGTTCTATGAGGTAGGGCAGGACGTCACGATGTCTACCCTCATGGACGTCATTCAAGAAGAGAAAGAGCTGACGAGGAATTACATTGAGCAGTTTTGTCAAACCGCAATGAAGTTACCATCTGGCAACCCGGACTCTTCCTTGATCGAAATTTGCCAAAAGAGACTACTCCCAACAATCAGTCTCTGGATGGGCGAGGGTCAATTCAAGGACTGGAAGGCTTTTATCATTAGTGCTACAAGTGCCGAAGAACGATTAAAGAAGGCTCGCCAACTGGGATTACATATCTCAGAGGGAGAGAACAAGGACAAGCGTCCCAACACCACCAACGATAATGGGGGTAGCCCCTCCAACAACCGGAACAACAGAGGCAAGCAGGCTATGGTGGCCGATACAGCCCAGAAGCCTGAGTCACAACCTGCGGACAAACAATAGCCTCAAATCACTTACTCTTTTGAAGACGGTCACGTCAAGCCTATCTTGGACATGCTCATACAAGGAGATAGGATTCAGCTTCCTCCACCAAGACGGAAGCCTCGACCGGCTGATCTGGAGAACCCAAAGTTCTGCCATTACCACCGCTACGTCCACCATGCTACGCACGACTGCTACCAACTGAAACGATATATCCAAAACCTTATCGATTCGAACGCTCTGGCCATCGATTTCGAGGAGGTAACCATAGCAGCCAACATGGTGTCCGTCCAATTCGGCAGCTTCCCTCCAACAGAGACCCAGGACGGGGTTATACCCATCCTTCTGGCAACGATGGAGATTGCTAATCTCCCGCCTGCTCGCGATCAAGCTGCTGGTCTAGTACCCCTCACCATATCACGAGGGGAAATCATGTGGGTCCATCCGGACCTAGTCCACGAGGTAACTCAGTCCACTCCATCTTCTAAAAAAAAAGTAGAAAAGTCAGATCCTGCCGTACCACCTCGGCAGATGAAGAAGAAGTCACGGCCGTTGTTACTCGATCCGGAGCACAATCTCAACCTGTGGCTGAAAAACTCGATTGATGATCATCCGCCCACTACTACGGATGCTCCGGTACCGGCTCAGCCTTCGACGACCGACAAGCCTAGGCCGAAGGAGACTCGCTTCGACAAATCCCTCCGAAAGGAAACATCTCAGGGGCTGGAGAGGCCCTACAACTTCGATATCTTAGCGCAATTGGCCAATACACCGGCCAAATTGTCCTTATATGAACTCCTGAGGCTCTCAAAGGATGTCCGCACAGCTTTGAGCGATGCACTTCAAAATGCCGACGTGTACCTGGCTCAGGTCAACCTCACGGGAGAAGATCAGCCCGCAGACCTCCAAGACAGTGCCTGTACGGGAGCAATGCCCAACATTGTCTTCACCCCACAAGATATGCTCATCAAGACTAATCTACACGATCGCCCATTATACTACACAGGCTACATCGGCGACATAAAGGTGGACCGGATGCACATTGACCCTGGGTCTTCGATAAGCATCATTCCAAAAGGACTACTGCATCATCTTCGTATCCCGATGCATCGCCTGACCCCTACAAACACCGCCATCAGCGGGTTCAATTCGGGCAGGAGCTACCCAATCGAAAAGATCCGTCTGAAATATCAGATTGGCGATCTCCAATCAGAAGTCACTTGCTACGTCATAGATGCCGACACTTCATACAACATCCTTTTGGGGTGCCCTTGGATACACAATTACATGATCGTGCCTTCCATGCTACACCAATGCTTCAAATATGTCGACAAGCACGGCTTCGTGAGGACAGAATTTGCTGACATCGATCCCTTCAAAGGGGTCGAATCTTATTACTCGGACTCCTGCCTATACAAAAAGTCGAAGAGGCACCTTGAAGGAGGAAATGAACAAACTAATGTTAAAGCAACCACGGGATCAGAAGAACCTCTGACAATCCACCTCCAGGCTCGCAAACCAGGCAATTCCGTACCCCTTACGGCCACGCTGCGTAAGGACGCGATCAGCCTCTCAGCACAGGAAGAGCAGTTGAGAATCCGGCTGCCAAGGTCCGGCCAGGTACCGAGACCCACGACGGGGCTACTTACCATCAGATTGCCGAGAGTCGGTCAATCCCAAACGGAGAAGCTCAATCCCTCCGATAAACCTCTGACGATACGCCTGCCTAAGAAGGGTCGTCACCCCGATACGAGGTCTGACACTTCAAGCGAACCAGCCACCCCTCGCTCCACATCAAGTGCCAGACTGGGGGTTGCTAGTCTACCAACAACCCCACGCTCCGCTTCGTCAGTTGAACCTCTGAAGATCAAGCTGACTAGGACGCCCTCTCAATCTTCATTCACACAGGGGGTAGCCGAAGAGGAACCAGAGCTAGCCAAGTATGTGACTGCCCACACTGATGCTCCCTCCGCAGATGATGTAATCCCTCTAGAAAAGATACCTTACTTCATCAATAAAGGGTTATCTTTGCACTACACCGAGCTCAATAAGCTATGTACAATGTATGCTATGGAACACGGTATAGGCGCTCACCTACATACACAGGTGACAAATGTGTACACCGCTATCCAACTTACTCCAGTAGAAGACGCTTACCGAATAATCGAGGGAGGGGACCACCCAATCATCTTCGGCCGAACAAACAACCCACATCCCCTCGCCATGGAAGAAGTCGACTTCGGGTCAGATGCTGGAAGACTGCCTCTGTATCTCTATAGCCCTCAATCCAAATATCTCATGCAGAAATAGGGGTATAATCTAGAGACAACGCCAGGACTGAACTACGGCACTGGACGATGATTACCTTTGAAGACGCCAGCCCCGGCAGGCAAACCACGGAACTACTATAACAAAACCCGATGTGGTTTAGGGTATGTAACGCCTACTACGACCCCTGAAAGCTCAGATGAAGAATGCGACTGGCAGTCACATTCAACCGGATTACCGACTTCCGACTCAGATACCAGCATCGGAGATGTGTTCAGACAAGTTATGTCAGTCAACATGGCGTTCGCTGACGCTTACGAGGAAGACGAAGACATCCCCAAAATCCTTGAGCTAGAGCCATGGGCCCAGTAATTAAATGCACAATGGGAAAAGTGGTTCGAACTGAGAGAACCTCCTACCGAAGATGAGGTCATACAAGTGGATCTTGGCAGCGAATCTTCTCCAAAACCGATCTTTATCAGTAAAAGCCTAACTGACGAAGAACGAGAGTCGCTGTTAGAACTTGTCAGAGAGTACATTGATGTGTTCGCCTGGAGCTATGAAGACATGCCGGGGTTAAATCCTGACATCGCTCTCCACAAAACTTAATATACGGCCAGATGCAAAGCCGGTCAAGCAGCAACAACGACGCTTCCGCCCAGGCGTCATGGACGCGATCGAAGCCAAAGTCAACAAGCTAATAGCCAGCGGCTTCATTCGTGAAGAGCAACATCCTGATTGGGTCGCCAATATAGTACCCGTCCTCAAGAAGAATGGAAAGATTCAAATCTGTATCGACTTCTGCAACCTGAACGAGGTATGCCCCAAAGATGAATTTCCCCTTCCTATCACAGACATCATGATCGACAATACATGCGGCTTTGAACGTATGTCATTCATGGATGAATTCTCGGGGTACAATCAAATCAAGATGTCTCCCGACGACGAAAAGTACACCTCATTTCGAACCCCGATTGGCACATACTGCTACACAGTCATGCCATTCGGTCTAAAGAATACTGGCGCTACATATCAGCGAGCCATGAGTATCATTTTCAGAGAACATTTGTGCAAGACAGTGGAATGCTATGTCGATGACATCGCCGTCAAGAGTCGCCGTAAGGAAGATCATCTGCAAGACCTGAGAACGGTATTCAACTTAATACGAGCCCACAATCTGAAGATAAACCCTACGAAATCGTTCTTGGGCGTATCCAGCGGGAAGTTCTTAGGCTTCATCATCACTGCACGGGGTATCCATGTAGACCCGAGAAAACAAGGGCAATCATGGAGATGGGTCCCCCGAGAAATCTCCGTGAACTTAGAGGCCTCCAAGGGAGGCTAGCTTATATCAGGAGGTTCATTTCCAACCTCTCCGGGCGATGCCGACCGTTCATACACCTCATGAAGAAGGGAGTCTCATTCGTATGGGACGAGGAATGCCAGCGCGCTTTCGATGACATCAAAGAATATTTGTCAAATCCTCCAGTCCTGGTGGCCCCGGTCCCTGGAAAAACCATTCCTGCTCTATGTACGACCAATGGAACACTCCCTCGGTGCCCTGCTAGCACAAAACAACGACGCAGGCCACGAGCAGGCCATATACTATCTCAGCCGAATGATGGTCGGGCCCGAACACCGATACACCGCTGTCGAGAAAGAATGCCTCGCCCTGGTATTCGCCATTCAAAAGACGCGACACTATGTCACGGGGCAAACCATACATGTGATCTCACGAATCAACCCTCTCAGGGTCCTCATGACCAAACCAGGGGCACTCAGCTCCCGCCTTGCTACATGGGCAATATTGCTGTCCCCCTATCATATGATCTTCGTCCCGCAGAAGGCTGTCAAAGGTCAAGCCCTGGCAGACTTTTTGGCAGCCCATCCAGGATCGGATCATCCAGAATATACAAAGAAATCCCAGATGAGGTTGCCGATTCAAATACAACCACCCACGATAACATATGGCGGATGTTCTTCGATGGCGCTTCAAGAACCGGACCCAAGGAAAACATCGTCGTCGGGATCGGAGTAGTATTGGTCTCTCCTACCAGGCTAGTGATCAATCGCGCCTACTCTCTCACGGAACCCTGCTCTAACAATGTGGCTGAGTACAACGCTTTGGTTATTGGCCTCCAACTTGTAAAAGAACTGGGGGTAGAATATCTGGAAGCATACGACGATCCGCAATTAATCGTCAACCAGATTCGGGGGACGTACGAAGTCTGCCATGAAGACATGATCCCCTACCACCAAATAGCGATCAACATTATCTCATCATTCGAGGGATTCTTCATCGAACACGTCCCCAGACTCCAAAATATTGAAGCTGATGCCCTAGCAGGCCTGGCTGCTTCCCTAGCAGTGCCAAACCACTCTCACCATTCGGTCGATGTAATCGGCCATGAGCTGGTCTGCCCCAAGAACAATGTTCAAGCCGTGGCGAGTTATTCTGCTCAGATGATCGAGGAAGCGCCAGACTGGAGACAACCATTCATAGACTTCGTGGTCTACGACATCCTGCCCGAAAACCCGAAGGAGGCTACTTCTATCAGACGGCATTCTCTCAGATTCTTCTACGATACAGAAACGAAAATGCGGTATCGCCGCTCCTACGACGGATTACTACTTCGGTGCTTGTCGAACGCAGAAGCCAAAGAAGTCGTACGAGAGGCTCATGACGGTGTCTGCGGGGCCCATCAGCCCGGCCCAAAACTACAAGATCGCCTTCGCCGAATGGGCTACTACTGGCCCACG
The DNA here is from genome assembly GCA_029216955.1 of Iris pallida. Lineage (NCBI taxonomy): Eukaryota > Viridiplantae > Streptophyta > Magnoliopsida > Asparagales > Iridaceae > Iris > Iris pallida. The sequence goes on along the minus strand of JANAVB010012357.1, from coordinate 101,380 downwards.
ATGGTGGCAGATGCGATAGATTATGCCAGAAAATGCAAAGCCTGCCAAGTCCACGCGAACTTCATTCGCCAACCATCCGAATTTCTACATCCGACAGTGGCATCCTGGCCATTCGAAGCATGGAGAATGGATATCATTGGTCCAATCACTCCACCTTCCTTCCGAGGACATCGCTTCATACTTGCGATCACTGATTACTTCTCAATGTGGGCAGAAGCTGTCCCACTCGCTGAAGTCAAGACTTCGAACGTGATCAGCTTCCTGAAGCACCACGTCATCTACCGCTTTGGACTGCCCCGAAGGATCATCCATGATAATGGTCCGCAGTTTGTAAGCCACGCATTCTACCGATTCTACGACAAACACCACATTCAGAATGTCGCTTCGACACCATACAACCCGGCAGCAAACGGGTTAGCAGAGGCATTCAACAAAACAATCATCAAACTCCTCAAAAGTTTGTCTCCTCCAACAAACGCAACTGAAACGAGAAGCTCGGCGAGTGCTTATGGGCTTATCGCACCACAGTTCGAACAGCCACCGAGAATACACCATTCTCCCTAGTGTACGGAAGTAAGGCAGTTCTCCCATTAGAGACTCAAATACCCTCACTCCGCGTTGCCCTCACTTATCAATTGACAACGGATGATAACTACCGACGTCGACTACAAGAGTTAGAGGCCTTAGATGAAAAATGCCTCCTAGCTCAGCAAAGGATCGAATTATACCAAGCACGCATCTCAGGAGCCTTCAACAAAAAGGTCAAAGTCAGAACATTCCAAGTGGGCGATCTTGTTTTGGCAGTCAGGAGGCCAATGGTCATGACTCACAAGACCACCGGCAAGTTCCAGCCAAAATGGGAAGGCCCATTTATCATCGAGGCAGTGTTCTCCAATGGTGCTTACCGCCTCGCCAAGCAGAACGGAGACTTGCTCATGTTGCCCGTCAATGGCAAGTTCCTGAAGAAATACTATGTTTAAACAACATTTTTCAGAATTTGAGTCATGTGCCCGCTGGTACCACTGAACTCAACCCCCCCAATTTTCCAACTTATCGAGTCACGTACCCTCTTGTACCGCTGAACTCATATCCCAAATTACCAAGTCATGTACCTGCTGGTACCATCTGAACTTGCACTTTGATTCCAACATTCATGGATTGTCGAGTCATGTACCCGCTGGTACCAATGAACTCACCCCATAATTTTCCAGATCTTCGAGTCATGTATCCGCTGATACCACTGAACTCACCCTCATAGTTTGTCAGATTTTTGAGTCATGTACCCGCTGGTACCGCTGAACTCACACTCACCATTCTCCAGATTCTTGAGTCATGTACCCGATGGTGCCTCTGAACTCACATCCCGGTCACTCTTTCAGGTAGAAAGTTATGTATGATCATACCTCTGAACTTCCTTCCCGAAGGAGATCCTCCCTCATGATCTAATACCCACACTTCCAGTGCACAAAAAGGGTAATCGATCCACAAATTTCCAAAACGGCCATGTCCTGATTACCTCTGAGTCGTTCCACTTCCGCCACAAACAAGTCACCCCTCTACATAGAATTGCCATGTCCTCATTACCTCAGAGTTATTCTATGTACCCCCCATCAAAGAAACCCTCATGCTCACCATGTCCTCAGTACCTCTGAGTCAGTATGATTCGTTCCTTTCTTTAAACTTGTTGTCCGTATCCAAAACCAGGGTACGTTAGGGATAATGGATCCACGCAAAATGTCCCAATAAGAGGATTATTACAAAGCAAAAGAGTGAAGCAAATATATATATTCCATTCATTCAGAAATCGGTTACATCCATACGATTGCAAGCAAGTCAAAAGAGTTCTTCATAAAGACAAGAAGAAAGACGAAACAAAATAAAAGACTACAGACAAACATCCATGAGAAGCCCCTACATCCTAGTTACAGGAGCGCATGTACCATTCCCTCAACCATCTCACATATGAAGGATGCAAGTGAAGAGCATCCTCGTCCATAGTAGGAGAAACAGGGTTCCCAGCACTGCCACCCTCAACAGTCTCGATATTTGGAGAGTTGCCGTTCCCCTCAGGCACAGGTTCTTCTTTCTTCACTTCCTCCTTAACAGAGAAAGATCCCTGGCTGATGACAGAAGGCTGCGGCTCCTCTGACGCCGCAGTCTCAACATTCGGTGGAGATACTGCGAGAATCAAAGACGAAGAAAATGAAAACAGTCAAAAATATTCATGCGGCTCATTTTAGACAAGTCTCATGCGGCTCAGACATAGGGTATATCCTCATACGGCTCAGTCATGGGACGCGTATACGGACCATGTAGTTTGAGAAGTTCACGTCAAAGTCGTGTACATGAAGCATGCAATGAAGCAGGCTCTGCTAGGGTTTCAAATCGACTACTTAATCCTTACCTTCGATGGCAAAATGAACGTCAAGACGAACGGGGGGTACGACAGTCGAGGGCGAAGCCGATTTCTTACTCCTCGCCACAGCCTTCTTTACAGCCTTAGAAGCCCTGGGTGCCATTGTTGTCTGATGATCAGAGGAAGAAAACACGACAAAAATCTGAGTCAAGAATAGTCTAAGAGAGAAGACCGTCCAAATGCCCTTCTATTTATAGACAGAGAACTGTGGACCGACGCCTCGTACAAACGCGATCAACTCTTCGGTTATTGAGCCAAACCAGCCATTTAAAGACTGGGCTCTTGGGATCCTGTCCCAAAAAAAGATCCACACGCATGGCATAATGACGTGGCAAAGAGCTTATGCGGTTCAAATGGCCATGCGGCTGATAGCAACTATGCAACTCAGATAGTCAGGAGGCAGAAATTTCTATGCGGCTGTGCCATCCATGCGGCTGAGACGCCCCTGCGGCAGAACTTTCCATGCGGCCGAGATATCCATGCGCGGCCAGAAGAATATCCAGCCATGCTTCTTATTCAAAGTATTTCAATTTTGCAAATTGAAAACTTTGAAGGGGGTCCTGTAGAAGCATGGAAAATACTAGAGAAAGACCCATGCGGCTCAGAAAACGCATGCGGCTCAGGGAGTCATGCGGCATAAGGAGCTATGCGGCCGGAGGTATTCCATACGGCTCAGAAGACATATGGCGTGACAGTGCTCCCCTACGATCCATGCTGCATTAATTGCTTTGACGGCTGACCCCTCTGAAAAGTTGACAGACCTGACACCAAAGCAGGTAATTATGACTCTGTCATGATGATGAATCTCTAGGAAAGAGAAAGAAATCTCTGACATGATTCCCCGAGAGCAACAAAATGCCACGTGGCCCTGCCACGTGGGTGTGCTTATGCGGCTCGAAGTGAAGACTTCCCATGCGGTTCAGAGTGAAGCTGTCCCATGCGGCTCAAGTGGAATCACCCCTATACGGCTCAAGAAGATCATGCCAATGCGGCTCAAGCAGACACACCATTATACGGTTCATGCGGCTCATCATATGGTTCAGAAGTCTGAAGGAGGGGGCCACTGCCCAGACAGCCCTGACACGTGTCCCAAGTCTTATTCGACCCAAATTTCATGCGGCCCAAATCTTATACGGCCCAATCTGCATGCGGTTCCAGTCTCACCATTGGCTCTCAGGACACGTGTCCTCAGCCGATCAATCTCCCAGATTTATGGCAATCCAAGATCGGGTCAAATCCCAATGATCTGGGGCACGTGGCAGGAGAATAAATTTGATTTATTCGCAGATATTAGAAAATTATTATAAGGAAGATTTATGCCAATCAGCATTAATTGCTAATGGGGATTTGATGTAATCTACCCTTAATGGTTCTGATTCGTCACAATCAGAAACGAACGGCCTGGATTGATCAATCTCCAGGCCGCCGCTATCTCCAAGAGCTAATCATTGGCAACCCTAGTGATCACATCCCACTATTATAAATAGCAAGGTGCCATTCCCTTGTAATATATAGAGACATATACAACAAAAAAAAAACCAGAGAAGAATACGTATACATAGAGAGACTTCCCCCATAGTCAGAGAGAGAATATACACAGAGAGAGAGAAGCCTGAAGAGCAATCAGAGAGAGAGCAAGAAGGGCATTTCTTCGTCAACGACCAAGCAGATCTTTCCCAAGCCAAGGCTGCGTACCGATCGTCCAAGGAGTAAGGCAGAGCGGCCGTCGCTTTTCCGAGCCTCTATCGTCACCCCCCCAGAATCTAAAATAAACAATCGTACTTAGACTGCTGTACCTAGGTTTTCGTCCCTAGGCTTTCTTTGTACGAGCGAGTTTGTATTGTGAGTCTAAGTTCAGTCCTCCGATAATTGTTCTGTACTTTTACAATCAATGGCAAACAGGACTATGGACGTATTCCTAGGGTGAGGGAATTTAAGGTTTTCGCTGCCAAGCTAGCGGCAATACAAAAATTTTAAATACCATAATTCTAGAGGTATATACCGTAGTTGAGGACTCTGTGATTATCGTAGCCTTGCTCACTGGCATGACGGAGGTTCTGAGTATCATGATTATTGGACAGACGCATACGATTATCAAATTGCATGAATTTTCTATGTTTACTTTGTTTTAAGTTTTTGGATGATTCTTTTAAGGTGGATAGACTTATATTTGAGAGTAACTTTAAATTTTATAAATTTAGTCATTTAATTCCTGCTTCGATTTTTGAGATTTTAATCATTTTAAATTTTTAGCCATGACTTGTGAATTTGAAATTTTACTATTATTTGGTTTTAATTTCGAGGACGAATTTTTTTAAGGTGGATAGATTTGTCACCCTCAGTTTCCAGAAACATGGGTCTTTTTGTTATTTTTCACTTTTGAATTATTTTGGAATTATTTATTTATTTATTGTATTATTTTGGGGTTATTTGAATCGGGTTCGAATTTCAACTCATTCCGATTTGTTTTGACTTGTTTCGGGGACCCGGGGTAGTTTTGACCTTAACGGGCCCACACACTAGCTAGCCATGGCCCACAATATTACCATAAAAAGTTAGAGGGATTAATCATGACCCCATGGATTAGGTTAGACCTAATTAGAATATTAGATTTACATTTTTAACCCCCAAACCCTATGCAAACTTGTAAAGAGCTAATAGAACAATAGAGGGGCAAACTTGTAATTAGTAAAAGGGGGCATTTGAAGCTAGTGGCCGGCCACATTGTGTAGGGGTGGGGAGGAGAGAGAAAATCACTTTTCCTTGTTCTCATCCACTTTTTCTTCTTCTTCTCCAAAGGTTCCTTCCATTCTTGAGAGCTCCACCATTGTTCCTTCTCCAAAAATAGGTAAATCCTTCTCTAAAAATAGTTTCCATTTCATATAGAATGGTTAGGAAACCCATAGGAATGTTTCCTGTAGCTCCCCGTCCCGAAAATTTTAAAATATTTTATTTATTTTTTGATTAATTTAAAGGGTGATTATTAGATTTTATAATAATTAAATAGTTAATTTTTGGTTATTGTATTTTGTTATATTATATTTCAAGTACATGATTAATAGTGAGGGCTAATATTAAAGATGTATATTTAGTAAGTAGATATTTAGTATAGTAATAGATGTGAAACTATTATCTTATTAAGATAAGTAATATTTAATGTAGTGTATAGAGAATGATGAAGTACTATAGCTAGAATATACACGCAGAAGTAGAATGTTGGAAGAAAATCGTGTGTTTATGATAGTCATAATTAATTATTCGAAATTATATTCGAGCATTAGTTAATAGTTTGTCGAGCACTAGCTAATAGAATGCAATAAGGCCAAACCCCCCCAGCCCGCACAGTGCAGGCCGGCCATCCCAACTGCAAAGCCAAATCCTGTGCTTCCCGAGCCCATCGGAACTAACAGTAAGCCCCTCAAACCGATTATAGATACTCGTAGTATATATAGGTATGAGCAGAGAATCGTAGAAACACGAAGAAGAAAACCCTAGCCGCAAGTGCCTCTTTGCCCCTCCAGTCTTCGACCACCCGCCTCCTCGTGGTCGAGCCACCCACAACGACGACGAGCAAACCCGTTCACCACCGCCCTCTCACAGACCGAGGCCCAACACCGCCGGTGCAATGGACTCGCCAGCCCTGCATACGACGAGGCACCAGGCTGCTGAGCCACGCTGCCACCCTCGACAATGTCGGTGTCCTCGCCGACCATGCTCATCGCTTTGGCATGGGCTCGCCAAAGACCGCCAACGCAGTCCGGTCGAGCGACATCGAGTGGCCGACGTGATGCCAGTCCACTGAATGGACACTAAGCCGGTCCACCCCGCCCCCTCGCCTCCTAGTCGGTGACCGCTCGAACGCCACCGACCTCGAGCGCCGCCCCGTGAGTCGAAACCCTCCCCCCACCGATGCAGCTTTCCCCGTGCAGCCATGACAACCACCTTCACTGGATCTCCCCACACAGAAGCCCTCGCCTGGACCATCTGCGGGGACCGGATCTTCTTCTGGTCCCACCTTTTCCTCGTCCGCCTCCGGAGTGAGACGCCCAGTCCGCGCAGCCTCAGACCGCGCCGGCAATCTGCCGCGTGGCCGAGCGGGGAACGTCGGAACCCCAGAAGCGGAGCCCTCGCCGTCGGATCTCCCGGAGCAGCGCCGAGTAGCCCTCTCTCGGTGAGTGTCGGTTGCCCTTTTCTGTACTCAACCTCTCTCTCATATTTATTTTTAGCATGTTTGACTGATTGGGAAGGGATGATAAGTTTTGCTTTTATTCTAATACAATGCTACGGGAACCGAGGTTGAGAGGACTACTAATTTGATAGTATTAATATCATACTATTATTAGTAGCCTAGTTTTAGTATTTGTAGTCAATGTTAAATTTATTGATATTGTTAATGTTGTTTTCTACATTAATTGTTACTAGTTTTAATTAAATATTCTAACTTATTTTGTAACAAAATAATAGTATTGGGTTTGGCCCTATAATCAATTTCAAAATATAGCATGTAGCTTTGTAGCTACATGAAATTTCAAGACGGGATTATAAGCCCTACGAATAGATATTACTATTTTTGGTATCTTAAATATTGCTCCTTAAAACCTTAAAATGTTGTATAATATTTTTTATATAGTTAAATTATAATTTGACCTAATTATGATTTTCTATGGATTTTAACAGATGTATCTAAATATTTCGATTAATAGTTTTCTAATATCAAAGCATATTTTCTAAAATAGATTATAAATATTTTTCTAGATATATATCCTACTATTAAGATTTTCTTTTATTTAATTCTCTTCGAATATCAAATCTTAACCGTGACTAGTCATATGTCCCTAATTCCTGTAATTCTAACTGCGTCATATCGACCCTAGGCTAATATGCCATTTTGGACTCAACGGGCGATTTTGTGCACGGTCCGCCGGAATCCAACTCTGGACATACGGTTGGGTTCGTATCGAAAAATCGAATCCGTAGACATGTAGTTTGACGACTTTAGAGACCATTGACTCTGGCACGCTTTTCGGTACAAAGCGGGTCCAACGGCGGACATCGCTTTTGCCCAAAATTACCGTTTTGGCCCTGTGTCCAGAATTGGACTTAAGGACAGGCAGTCCTAGCTAATTTGACTATTCTGAGAACGTTGGTAATGTTTATTTCAGCATCCGGAGACTTCTACATGTGTTGATTGATTGTGGCTCATTGTGAGGTACAGTATTGGTTTTTCCAGCTAAGGACCTCAGGCAAGTGTACTTTCTGATTGCTTTCTGATTCATAGTAGTCTTTTCATTTCATGTCTATACATATATCTTGCTGCTTGTTGACACGCTCGTCACACGGAATAGTCGGGAGGGGAAATATCTTACTATACATGTGGACTACCCAGAAATATCCCATTATGTCTAATCTTGAATGCTAGCCGCTGCGCACGACACGTACAGTGTGCTTTATTTATCTCCTAGCCGTCCACATGTTGAAACGGATATTTCACACCACCTAGATAGATGTCTTTTACTAGTTTTTTCTTGTTTACTTCTCTACCATGCCATGTCATCAGTTTCTTACTAGCTTTCATATTCCATATGTTATTTTCATGTCTTGTTAATTCTATTGTGTTTTGCACTGCCGTCGGTTTGTGTGCTTGTTCCAATCCTGACTGGATAACCAACATTTTTCAAGTTTAGCCGCGATCACTCTTAACACTGGAGAAGACTTGGGTATGCTGAAGACAACTTAGATATAGATAGCCATTGTATCATTCCATCAATTGTAAAACTTTGTATTTTCTTTAATCATAAATGATGTAAATGTTGTAATAAATTTAGAAATGTGAATGAGCATCAAATATGATTTTTGAGCATTTATTTCTTGCGGGCTTGACAGCGTTCTACCGCCGACTCTGCGGCGTAGGCTGGCTTGGACACGTCTCGTATCCGAAAAAGCGGGTGCGGGTCGTGACATTTTCCATGGTTGTGTCTCCATTAGAGACTATTTTGTGTCCATTTGGACATTTTTAGAGGTGTCCAATATGTAGGATTGTGTCCTAATTGGAAAAAACCCCTATTTGGACACATGGATATTGTTGTGCATTGGTTTTGGTGTGTTCTAACTATTATTTCAGAATTTTCATGTGTGTGGGAATGATTTTCTTAATGTATCATTTCCTATAATCTATTTGTATATATATAAGGTTATATATATATCATTCTTTACATATATATATATATATATATATATATATATATATATATATATATATATATATATATATATATATATATATATATATATATATATATATAAATATATATATATATTTATAAGCCATATATATATATATATATATATATATATATATATATATATATATATATATATATATATATATATATATATATATATTTATAAGCCATATATATATATATATATTTTTTTTATAAGCCATATATATATATATATATATATATATATATATATATATATATATATATATATATATATATATATATATATGGCTTATAAATATATATATATATATATATATATATATATATTTATAAGCCATATATATATATATATATATATATATATATGGCTTATATATATTAGTGTATATAATATGTGTTGTGTGTGGCTTGTGTTGGATGGGGGAGAGCATGACAGGTTTCGGCCAAGGAATGGCTTGGGGTGTGTGTGTATGTTAGTAGTGGTGGTGTTTGGTGATTTGTTTGAGAGGGGAAAACATGTGAAATGGTTGAGTGTGAGAGTAGTTGAATAGGAGTGATATTGGTAGAGAGTTGTGGCGAGGATGTGGGGTATTAGAGGGAGGAGAAACCACCCTACTGCTGTCCCAGAATAGCCCCTAAAACAGCCCATGGCAGTCCCCATTTCTCCCCCTAACTACAGTCCATTAACACCCACAAAACAGCCCCCTAAAACCCATTACTTGCAGTCAAGGACAGCCCCCATTTCCCCCTATTAGTGGCTGTCATTACACTGTCAAAAACACCCCATGGCACCCTCTAACTGTCCCCAAACACAGCCCATAAATCCCCCCATGGCTGTCCTATTTGACACACTAAAACACCCCTTTAAACCCCACTTAACAGTCCACAAAAACCCCCACAAATTCAGTCCAAGAACAGCCCCTAACACCACCACCCAACCACTTCAAATTCAGCCACAAACACCACTATATGACAGCCCATAAACCCACAAAAATCAGTCCACAAGTCCACTTAAATCAGTCCATAAATTGCCATTGTGTGTATGTGTGTATTTGTGAGATATTGTGTGTGTGTGTGAGAGCTTAGTGAGGGAAACTAGTATCCTATAGGTTAGCCTATTGTCTAACTAGTAGGAAACCTATAGGAAACCTATGAGAGTGATAAATATAGGAGTGTATCATGAGAGTGAGTGGTGTAGATGAGTGTGGTAGAGAAGAGGGTAAAATTCATGAGATAGGATAGGTAATAGGGTAAATCAATACCCCGTATCCCAACATAGCCTAGATACCTAGGATACCCATTTTTCTTGGTAGGTAAACCTTAGATAGGTTGATATCTAGCTACCCTAAGAAGTCTAGGCTAGTACCATGGGTATTTGCGGGGTTTCCTTGGTATTGGGCAAGGTATCGGGATTTACCTTAGAAGGGTAAATACTAGTTTTGCCTAGAAATAGGATATTTATGTTAGAAGCCTAAGATAGAGTTAGAACTTGATTCCCGTGGTTGGTAATGATCAAATATGGTACTCATAGACTAGTTTTGACGTCGGTTGACCTTTTTGACCAAAAGTCAACAAAAGTCAATCGAGAGTCAAACTTAGTCTTTAAGCGACCCGATTTGACCGAAACCATTCCAGAGTTGACCAGTTGACTGAAAGTCAACAGTTGGTCAACATTAGACTAGTTTGACCTAGAGTTGACCTAGAGTTGACCAGAGTTGACCAGAGTTGACTTTTTGACCAAAAGTCAACTGTAAGTCCACCGTTGATCCCGATCGATCTAGTTTGACTTGGAATGACTCCCAGTGACCTAGTATGACCTAGTATAAACTAGTATGACCTAGTATGACTCATTTTGACCTAGATTGACCTAGATTGACCTAGTTTTGACTTAGACTTGCATTCATGGATTATATTAGTTTCCTTTTTCAGTATTAAGCCCTGTTTGACTCATAGTATCTTATTTTAGGTCTGTGATCACTCTGAGCGTCTGTTCACCCTATCAGCTCAGGACCACAGGCGAGTATATTCACTGATAGTTTTTATTGTCTTGATATCTGCTATATCCGATTCAGTCGTAGTGTCTTACTTGATTTCCAGACACGATATTTCACGGACTAGTATATGTCGGATCCTGTCATGAGTTGTTGTTCCCAGATTACTTGGTATATTGGTACATAACTCGATTTGTTACTTGTACTTGTATAGACATGGACTTGGGAGTGGGCTGGCCCCCTGCTTTCGAACCCCGTGTCATGACGTGTTATGTCCGGATCCTTTATACTATTCGGGGATGGGGAGTTATTAGTGGTTGCGTGATCAAAATACCCACTTGTTGTTTCACACTTGTACTCGACACTTGTTCATAACTACTTGTTCCCAACTTTCCATGGTGACCGGCCTTATCTTCACACTTGTTGTTTCACACTTGTTATTTGTTCGTAGCCGGTCAGATGGAAAGCTTGAACATGTTTCCCAAGCCGATCACATGACGTACTAATAATTCAAGGCACCTTTTATATTTATTATCTGTGGTGACTAAGTTCTGTTCGAGAGAAAGGTTACAGCCCCAGTCCTTGTTTGGTTTAAGGGTTGTAACTCGGCTTTCCGAACAGTTCCCAAGTCGCCCTATATATATTTATATCATCGTTCTTCTCAGTACTCACACCATGATATATATATTTCCAGTTGATTTTGTCTTGTATTTCATTACACTGTCTCTTATAGAATTTATCAATTCATATGGAACTGCTGTTGGTGTTTGTACTTGCTCATTTTCCTGACAGGATACCGTTGACAAATTTTACAGATGATTCAGAGGCTGATTGCCCGACCTACAATGGGGTAGAGTCTGACGGAGTAGACTTAGACAGTGGCTTGTTGGTAGAGCCACTAGACTTTGCTCACCCTGAGTAGCTTAGTTTAGTTAGGTTTGCCTGGCCTGCGAGCCAGCTAGCACTGTCAGTTGTAGTATCTATTATATATTTTCTGAGATATGGATGTTTGTGTGTTAGCTCTGACTTGTGGATTTTGGACTTGTTTCCTATTTTATCTATCATATCTCTTTTTATGCTATCTACCTTAGTTTTGATTATGTGATTGAGACTGTATTGCTATGTCACCTCCATTCGGAGTGTATATACTATACAGGTACATTTATATGTTTTAGTCGTAGTATTTACAGACCCTATATACAGCGTTCTACCGCCGATTCTGCAGCGTAGGCTGGACGTAACCACGTGCTCGTGCCCCTCTCTAGGGTGCGGGTCGCGACAAACCATGTGGGTGATTTTACTAGGTGGTAAGGATAAGGCTCCAAGTAAAGCATTCATACTTTTTGCTCTTGGAAAATTAATTTCCATTGGAGCTAAGTCCCGTAGTGGCTTAACGATTCGGACTCGGACTCGGGCTCATGGGCTCATGAGGCGTAATGTGGCATTTTGTTGGCACACTTTGCACTTAGCATGTCGGTATCGTCGCTAAGTGCATAGTGTGCTCAAGTTGTGCGAGCCTCTTGCGCGGCCAGTTGAGTGCCCAGTTGCGCGCCTAGGTGCGCGCCCAAGTGCACGACCCTAGTGCGTGCCCAAGTTGTGCTGGGTTCACCGGGTGCGTAGCACTGGCAGGTTGCGCAGGTTGTGCGGGGCACACTAGTTGCGCAGGGCGCACGGGGAGCGCTGGTTGTGCTAGACACGTACAACTTGCTCAGTGGCGCTGATTCGCACAGATCGTGCCTGTCCACATTCTGACCATTTCGTAACGTACGATAACTGATTCGAGGATTTGGGATCTGACATAATTTTGTCGTGCACATTATAGATCTGAGCGACTATAGCAGGACACTATATAGGGCCTATCTTCTCACAGAAAATGATTGATTCTTTTCAGACGAAACAATTCTATACGAGAGCAGAGAGAGTTCGTCGACCCATTCGTGTTCCAGCGCCCCCTGTAGCTCCTCGTGCCACCAGTATTTCTTTCTTGACTTTTCGAGCAGTCCATTCTTGAGCAGATCAACAGAGTGTTCCAGAGTTTTTTTGAACTTGCTGGTTCCTGGAAGCTGACCGTGAGGGCGGATCTACCTTTGAGCACTGGTATTTTTGACACCCCAGCATGTTTTTCCATTATTGTTTATTTTACGAAAGTCTTTTTAGACTATTCGTACGCTGCCTTTATCGAAAAATTTATTTAGATTTTTCATTTATAGAGTCCTTCTAGGATTTCTGCTTTGTACCTTCCTTTGAAGTGCTATAATCGTGTCACAAGAGTTTACTTCTGACTTTACACCCAGGGTCTAACAATCTCAAAGCTAGAACAGAAGATAGAAAACTCTCGTACCTCGCTCCCCGAGACCAGCTTTAACAAACTGGAGAAGTTTGACGGAGAACACTTTCAAATTTGGAAGAGGAAAATTACCGTCAATCTTCAACTAGTGGACGTCGATCATGTGTTGATTAAGGCTGAACCTACGATTCCAGAAGGACCGACGATTCCAGAAGGTAGTACAGCATATGCCATTGCTGCTACATAAATCAAACTCATCAAATGGAGAAGGGATAATAGTCTCTGTAGGCTATTGATTCTGAATGCAATGGAGAACTCCCTGGCAGAGTCATACTCCAAGAAAACTTCTGCCAGGGACATCTGGGAGTCCTTGGGAAAGTTGTATGAAAACGACGACAATAGGTCAAAAATCTTCATCGTTGAGAAGTACCACAAGTGGCTCTTCGAAGACGAGAAGGCAATGCTGCCACAGGTGAAAGAGTTCTTAAAGTTGCGCCAGAAGCTAGAAGACGAGAAAATGCCCCTCGTCAACAAGTTTGTCGTTGGAGGGATCGTCTCAAAACTTTTTGCTATGTGGAGTACTTTCTATGCAAGAATGCATTAGAAGAAGCTGGACATTAGCTTGGAAAATCTCCTACAAGAGATCCATGTTGAGGACGAGATGCATTCTCAACAGAAGATGGACACTCTGCCAGACAATTGGCTAAGGCCAATCTGGTACAGACAAGAGAGTCCAAGGGGAAGCAGACGACTTCTCATCACAAAAAGAAGGACTCCACTAATCTGAAAGTGAAGGGTCCTTCATTCAAGCATCAGAAGTCCAAGTCCCTCGTGGCTTATTTCAATTGTGGCAAGAAAGGCCACTATAAAAGTGAATGCAGATCCAAGCCTAAACAATCAGAGAAAAGTGAGCCTATTAAGGTTTCTTTGGTTTCTAACATTGTTACAATGATCGCTCAGGTCATTACTGTGGGGGCTGACTCTGACTGGTGGATAGACACTTACGCGACGTGCCATGTCTGTTCTGGCAAGGAATGGTTTGTCCCGTACCGGCCAACGTCTGAAAAAGTTGTCATGCGAACCAGGCCAAGTTGAAGTTCTAGGGATCGGGACTGTGGAGCTGAAACTCACTTCCGGGAACACTCTGACACTCCAAGGAGAGAAGCATGTTCCTGTGATTGCCAAGAACCTAATCTCAGGGAGCCTGCTAAGCATAGCAGGCTTGAGGATGGACATTAATGGTGGTCAGATGGTGATGTCCAAGAAGGAAACATACTTCGGAAAGGCTTATCAAACCGAAGGAATGTTTATAATTTTGCTTGTAAACCAGTCTAATAAAATTAATGCAGTCGCTCTTTTTGATTATTCTCTTGAGTTTTGGCATAATAGGCTAGGACATGTACATTATAAAAGAATAAACAAAATGTCTAGTCTAGGACTTATCTCCAAATGTGGGTGTAAGGTAGAGAAGTGTGAAGTATGTGCTCAGACGAAGATCACAAGAAAATCGTTTTATCGGGTCAATCGAAGCATAGATCGTCTGTAGTTGGTGCACTCTGATATCTGTGACTTCAAACAATTCTCTACAAAAGCTGGAAAGAAGTATTTCATAACCTTCATCGATGACTTCTTTAAGTATGCATTCTTCTACTTGCTCAAATCTAAAGACGAAGCGTTCGAGAAGTTCAAGGAGTTCAGGGCCGAAGTTGAACGGCAAACTGGACAACAACTTAAGAGGTTGAGAAGTGATCGAGGCGAAGAATATCGGTCTTATGAATTTGCATCATTTTGTAAAGAACATGGAATCATCTGCGAGACTACTGCTCTGTATTCTCCTCAATCTAACGGAGTAGTAGAGAGGAAGAATGTACGTTGACAGAAATGATAAACTCAATGGTGCTAACTGCAGATCTTCCAAAATGCTACTGGGGAGAAGCTGCATTAACGATCACATTTATTCTAAATAGAGTGCCATATGCAACTTCTGACATAACTCCTTATGAACTCTGGTTCAAAGTCAGACCTAACATAAATGTCATTCGAGTGTGGGGGTGTCTGGCTTACGTGAAGCTCCCAGATCTGAAGATTCAGAAGTTGGGGACAAGGACTACGAAGGCGATCTTCTTGGATATGTCGAGAAGAGAGATACCCCAAGATTTCTTGATATTGAGTTAAATCATATCATCTAATCTTGCGATGCTGAATACTTTGAAGACAAGTTTACAAGACACAAAAATGTTGTTCTCCCAGACATTTCGGAGAATGGTGAAGGTGCAAATGAGACTGATATCTCATATGAGCCAGTAGTCCAAGATGATGTTGTTGGTGGAGAAACAATAATTGAACCAGAACTCGCTGAGCCGTCAACAAAGCGAGCAAGGAGGCCGAAGAGCTTCGGAGATGACTTCGTCACCAATCATGTGAAAGCAGATCCGCTTACCTATGATGAGGCAATGAAAACCAGAGATGTTATCTTCTGGAAGGAGGCAATAGACAATAAAATTGACTCAATTACCTCCAATCACACATGGGTGTTAGTTAATTTACCCGAAGGAGCAAAACCCATCGGATGCAAGTGGATCTTTAAGAAGAAGATAAAATCTGATGGAACTATTGACAAGTTCAAGGCCAGGCTAGTAGCCAAGGGGTTTTCTCAATAATAGAGGATCGATTACTTTGACATATATGCTCCAGTTGCACGGATGACAACCATCAGATTGTTGATTGCTCTTGCGGCAATACACAAGCTGGTGATACATCAGATGGATGTGAAAACAGCATTCCTGAATGGCGAGCTGACCGAGGGGATTTATATGCAACAGCCAGAAGGATTTGTCGTCAGAGGCCTAGAAGACAAAGTCTGCAAGTTGGTAAAATCTCTATACGGCTTAAAGCAAGCACCCAAAATATGGCATGAGAAGTTTGACAAAGTTCTAAGGTCAAACGACTACATGGTCAGCGAAACAGACAAGTGTGTCTATACAAAATTTTCTGACGGAAGTGGAGTCATCGTTTTTCGATACGTGGACGATATGCTAATCCTAGGAACAGATATAAGCTATGTCACGGAGACAAAGAAGTTCCTCTCGATAAAGTTCAGTATGAAGGACTTGAGGGATGCTGATGTTATCTTGGGACTCAAGATCATCTGGACAGACACTGGATTGGCACTGTCACAATCTCATTACATTGAGAAGATGCTCACTCGATATGGATATCATGATCTTCCTATAATTGATACACCGTACCGAAGTGACCAGAAGCTGGAGCCAAACTCGATGGAAAGTGTCAGGCAATTGGAGTACGCTAGCGTCATCAAAAGTTTGATATACGCTACTACTGCCACTAGACCTGACATAGCTTTCGTCGTGGGAATGCTGAGTCGATTCACTAGCAATCCAGGCATTGAGCACTGAAAAGCTGTGAAACGTGTTATGAGATATCTCAAGAAGACTCAAACATATGCACTGTACTTCAGCGGAGAGCCGCCGGTAGTAGAAGGCTTCAGTGATGCTAGTTGATGCTCAGAGGTGAAGAGCGAGAGGTCCACAGGTGGATATATTTTCACAACGGGTAGAGCTGCTATATCGTGGAAGTCGAAAAAGCAGATTATGCTTTCGCGGTCATCCATGAAATCTGAATTCTTTGTACTTGATACCGCAGTCGAGGAAGCAGAATGGCTTCGGGAGCTCATGAATGATCTTCCAGTAGTTGCGGTGCAAATACCGGCGATACCGATATACTGCGACAACCAGACAACTGCGACGGTGGCATAAAATGATCTCTTCAATGGAAAGAAGAGAACTGTGCGGTTAAAGCACAGGGCAGTGAACGATCTCATCAAGTGAGGTGTCATTGCAGTAATCGATGTTCGGAGTCAGGAGGACCTGGCGGATCCGTTCACGAAGGGCCTCAAGCGCCAGCTGGTTGAATACACAGCAGGGAAGATGGGCTTGAAGGCATTCTGATTGTATGTCTGTGTAATCCTACCATAAAGTTTTATATTATTAGTTCAAAGAGAAATCTACTAGACATCTAACTTTCGGTTTAAGGGAGGACCACTGACTGAAAAACTATCAGGTAACAGTGGGTACTTGTTCTTGAGAACATGGAAGGGTTACGAACCCATAACCACTGTTGTCTACTATATATTTTCTGCAAAAAACGGATCCTGTGTAGAGATTGACTTAAATGCCTAAATGCGTTTTCAGACAGAGTGAGTGCCTGGTGTGCTTTAAAAGAATCACGGTAGCGCAGCACTACAAGGAGTAAAACTCTATGCTACAGTGGGATGACTCCACTATGAGGTTCCCAAGTAGGGCTAATACCTCGGCTTTGCAAGCCAAGTCATAGCGACGTAGCACCGCAAATAGGCAGGTAGCCTAATGCTGTATGATGAAATTAAAGAGTTGTAGACAGCACTACAAAAGGGAGGGTGACCCCATGTTACAGTGGCATGACACCACGATAAGGTACCCAGGTAGGGGTAAAGCCTCGGCCTTGAAAGCCATGTTGTTGCAGCGTAACACCGCAAGGAAGCCTTAGGCTTCATGCTGGATAGAATGGCACTACAAAGAGGCTGTGACCTCATGCTGCAGTAGTATGACACTACGATGAGGTTTCGGATAGGGATAATGCCTCGGCTTTAGGCCATGTCATTGCGGCGTAGCACCATAAGGAAGCGCAAGGCTTCATACCATGTCTCTTTAATAAAGAACTTACCTATAGTGTATGGAAAGGGATATCAGGCCGTCTCTTGAGGGTAAACTTATATACGCCCAAAATTATATACTAAAGCCAGACTGGCACAGGACCTTTAATGTGCAGCCAGAAGCACATGTAGCTACACTTTGTGAGTGAAAAGAATTATAATTGTGGTGCAGAATTCATGGCGTTGTCCATTCTTGTATCACATTGTTATTCAACCCATGCAGGAAGATTCAAGTCGTCAGCGACATCTATCCTAACGCAAAATGGACAGTTACTGTGGAGAACGCTCAACCCTACACACACACACACACACACACACACACACACACACACATATATATATATATATATATATATATATATATATATATATATATATATATATGTTGAGATATGTGGGGGATTGTTGGTGCTATTGCTCCTTGACATGAAGAGAGCTTGCTCTCAATATGCCTAGTAAAGTTTAGTCCCAAACGAAAAGTGCACCATGAGTTATCTCAACATATATACTTGTATGTGTTGTTGGGATATGCATATGGGGTGGTGACCCTAAGGAGGAAACTATGTGGGTGATTTTACTAGGAGTTAAGGATAAGGCTCTAAGTAAAACATTCATGCTTTTTGCGCTTGGAAAATTAATTTCCATTGGAGCTAAGTTCCATAGGGGCTTAGCGACTCGGACTCGGACTCAGACTCGGACTAGGACTCGGACTCGGGCTCATGGGCACATGAGGCGTAATATGACATTTTGTTGACGCACTTTGTACTTAGCACGTCAGCATCGTCGCTAGGCACATAGTGCGCTCAAGTTGCGCGAGCCTCTTGCGCGGCCTAGGTGCGCGGCTCAGTTGCGCGGCCAGTTGAGCGCCCAGTTGCGTGCCTAGGAGCGTGCCCTGATGCGCGTCCAGGTTGCACTGGGTTCGAAGGGCGCGCAGTGCGCGCTTGTTGCGCAGGGCGCACGGGGAGCGCGGGGCGCTGGTTGTGCTGGGCATGCGCAACTCGCTCAGTGGCGCTGATTCGCACAAATCGTGGCTGTCCACGTTCTGACTGTTTCGTAACGTGCGATATCAGATCCGGAGATTTCGGATCTGACATAATATCGTCGCGCACATTGCGGATCTAAGCGGTTACAGCAGGACACTATATATAGGGCCTCTCTTCTCACAGAAAAGGATTGATTCTTTTCAGAAGAAAAAATTCTATGCGAGAGCAGAGAGAGTTCCTCGACCCATTCGTGTTCCAGCGACCCATGTAGCTCCTCGCGCCACCAGTATTTCTTTCTTGACTTTTTGAGCAGTCCGTTCTTGAGCAGATCAACGGAGCATTCTAGAGTTCTTTTGAACTTGCTGGTTCCTGGAAGCTGACCGTGAGGACGGATCTAGCTTTGAGCACTGGTGTTCTTGACACCCCAGCAGGCTTTTCTATTATTGTTTATTTTACGAAAGTTTTTTTAGACTATTCGTACGCTACCTTTAACGAAAAATCTTTTTAAATTTTTTGTTTACAGATTCTTCTAGGATTTCTGCTTTACACCTTTCTTTGAAGTGCAACAATCGTGTCACAAGAGTTTACTTCTAACTTTACGTCCAGGGACTAACATTGTATGATGTTAAATGATGTCACCGAAATTTCTGTTCCTTTACAGTATTCTGACAAAGAAGATGGTACGGATTATCCTAATGGAGATGCAACTAGTGAGAACCTAAACTCATCACACAACAAAAAGATCCTCAGAAGCTGTACAATTGGATGTTTGGTGTTGGTTGGTATCGGAAGAGCCAACCGGACCTGCATTATTTAACCAATATGGGATTGATTCCGTGGGGTGTCCGCACAGTATTCCCGATAAAGAAGTGTTCTCTAAGATATTGACATTTGTTCTTTCTGAAGCTGATGGTATTTTCCGCAGAAGACTTGGAGTCTCAGATTCTTGCTCCGTGGAAAGTTTTATGAAGTTGGAAAGTACTTCAACATGGAAAACTGTTAGGCCACTGATGAAGTCTTATTTGAGGAGTTGTCTGTTTCTCTTGAATCAAGTTACTGATTGCCAGTTACTTGTTTTTGTCTCATCTCGGCTCAGACCTTCCATTTTATTTTTTGTTGCTTTCCCTTCGTTAACAAGGAGGTTCATCAAGGTACCTATTTTATACCTATTTTGTTGTTTTTGTCTCATCTCGGCTCAAACGCACCTTCAACGTTTCCGTATTATGTCTGTTCAATAAGACAATTGCATGTGGATATTCATATTCTTTTTTTTTGAGATAAACATCATATTCATTCATTCAAATATTCAAATTACAAAGTGAAATGTCCATTTTCACAGCCTCATAAATACAAGGAGGAATGCAAGAATGAACAGTAAGAATATTTACAGGATTAAACAGCAAAGCATATGAAGCCAGTTGATGAGCACATATATTGCCAGATCTTCGAACAAAAGAGTATGAAATATTGGATGCAGTTAGAAGAAGCTTCCATGCAGAACAAATTGTATGACGAGCTAACCATATGATTGTATCAAATTTCGATAAGATAGCGTCGATCAATGGTTTGCAGTCACCTTCAATAACAGTGTTGCTAAGGTTATGTTGTTCCACAAGAAGAAGAGAAAGATGAATACCCAATGCCTCAGCTTCAATTGAAGAACCTCCATGTTGAGATTTAGAAATAGCTCCTAGAAATCGACCCGAACCATCCCTTAAGAGAGCAGCAGCTGCCATTTTCCCATCAAGAAATGCACCATCGAAATTGATCTTCAAGTTGTTGTTCAATGGTGGATGCCAAGTTGGATTTGAAATGATCGAATTTGCTGTAGACTCCAGAATAGGATCCTGCATAGTATATCCTTCATATGTTTCTTGCAGAGAAGTTGCTTCAGATAAAATATGGTTGATGTCAATCTTCTTGTCTTCAAAAATAAATTTATTTCTTGCTTTCCAAATCGCCCACATAAGGTAAAAGCATGATGACAGAGCTTGTTGATCCCCCTCATTAAGAAGAGCAGTAAGGAAAGATGAAATTGTTGAGTGATGAAGTAGAAGTCTTGAAAATGTAGAATAATGACACCAAGCATTTCTTATCATAGAACACTGCAAAATAAGATGATCATTAGTTTCTTCACATACCTGACACATTGGGCATATTGCATCAACATTGTCAACCCTTCGATGAATATTTGATTTAGTAGGCAATGAATTTGTAAGTGATCTCCAGGCAAAAAGAAGAACACGAGGGCAGATATGAGAATTCTTCCAGAATTTCTTCCATTCAGTAAATGTAGATGAACCAGAGAGATTTGTCTCTCTGTTGAGAGACTTATGGATCACTCGATAAGCCGATTTTGTCGTAAGGTTGCCATCTTTGGTATGCCTCCAATAAAGAGCATCAGATAAACCAGAATTGGATAATGAGATATTGAAAATTGCCTCAGCTTCATGGGAAGGAAATAATAGTAGTATCATGTCAACATTCCAGGTATTTGTTTGTGTGTGGATCAATTCATTAACAGTAGTCACCTGCTCTTTAGCAAACGGATAGCCAATTATTCGAAAAATCAGGCAGTCCAGGTACCCAAGGATCTTCCCAAATATGAATATTTATACCATCACCCACAGACCAAATGATATTGCCATGCAGAAATTCTCTACATATCAATATACTAGACCAAACACATGAAACAGTAGATGTTGGTGCCACCGACCAAAAACAAGATGAATGCAAGTATTTACTTTCCAGCATTTGAACCCAAAGGGACTGTTTATCCTTTAAGAATTGCCAAGCCAATTTCATAATCAATGCCAGATTTGAAATATAAGGATCACGAATGCCAAGACCTCCATGGAACTTAGGCTTTGTAAATTTAGCCCAAGAAGTAAAGTGAAGCTTCCTCTTGCCATCATTATCACCCCACCAGAAATCCCGTTGTTGTTTAGAGATGGTACCAGTTACTTTCTTTGGAACAAGATAGGAAGATAGGTAATAAATAGGTAATGAAGCAAGTGTAGATTTGATTAAAACAGTTCTACCAGCATGGGAAAGACAACTCCTCTTCCAACCTTGGAGTTTACAATTACTGCTAACAATCAAATCAGAAAAAGTATTCAATCTCTTTTTGGAAAGTTGAAGGTTGTGGCCAAGGTATTTATCAGAGGAGGACATAGCTTTAACACCCAATAAATTTCGATACAATTGGCACATATATGGGTCAGTGGATCTAGAAAAGAAGATTGAAGATTTATCGAAGTTTATTCGATGACCAGACCATTGCTCAAAAGTTTGAATGATATTTTTAGCTTGAAACAAATTATGCAGTGAGCATCTCCCAAAGAGAAAATTATCATCAGCAAAAGCTAAATGTGAAAAAGAAACATGGCATCTAGAAATCTTGACACCATCATAAAACTCATTCCTTTCCATGATAAGCATAAATTGTGAGAAAATTTCCATACACAAAATGAAAAGATAAGGTGAAAGAGGACACCCTTGACGAATACCACAACTAGGCTTGAAGGATTTAGTAGGAATACCATTCACAAGGATAGCAAATGAAGTGGATGTAATACAATTCATGATAAGAGAATGAGTTTTCCCAGAAATACCAAATCAAATAAAACTTGACTAAGAAAGTTCCAATCAAGTCTATCATAAGCCTTAGATAAATCCAATTTCAAAGCAAAGGAACTGTTACCAGAACTAAATTTGGAAATGGAATGAAATAACTCATGAGCAATAATAACATTATCCCCAATGTGTCTCCCAGGAACAAAAGCATTTTGTAATGGATTTATAAGATTTGGAAGAAATGAACGTAATCGATTGGCAAGAATTTTCGAAATCACTTTATACAAGACATTACATAAAGCAATTGGTCGAAAATCATTAGCAGTAGAAGGGGAAGATGATTTAGGAATCAAAGTAATGTATGTATGATTCAACATCCTTGGCATAACAGTAGAAGAGAAATATGCTTGAATGAGATTAATTACCTCTGTTCCAATCAAATCCCAATTTTTTTGATAGAAAGCAGCTGGATAGCCATCAGGACCTGGGGATTTATAAGGGCCCATACACATAATTGCCAATTTAATCTCTTCCTCATCAGGAATGGCACTCAACCCTTCATTATCTGCTGTAGTGATTCTATGAAGCTCAGATAATATATGCAAAGGAACAGGGTTAGTACAGGATTTAGTGAACCGAGCACGAAACTGAGAAATAAATTCATCTGAAATATCCTTCTGAGTGTTCACAACTTCACCATTGTCTTTAGTAATAGTATGAATAAGATTCCTGTGATGCCTAGCAGTTGCAGATAAATGGAAAAAATGAGTGTTTTTGTCCCCATCTCGTAACCAAGAAATATGAGATCTTTGTTTCCAGTATAAGTCTTTTTGCATAAGAAGTTTGTTGAGTAGCATTTGAAGTTTTCGTTCTTCAACAAATTTGTAATCTGAACATGGAAGAGACTGAATAGAAAGGAGATTTTCTTCAATAAGTTTAATCTCCTTGTCAATATTCCCCAATCTAGAGAAACCCCATGCTTTAAGTCTAGGAAGTAGAATGTTCAGCTTATTTCCAAAATCCTGGGAGTGAATGTTCCCCCACAAGTCAGCAAGAGTCTTTTTAAACCCAGGTTCATAAGTCCAAGCAGCTTCATATCGATTAGGCCGTCTTCCTTTAATAGTGATAGGTTCCAATAATAACAAAATAGGATTATGATCACTATTCAAATAGGGAAGGTGAAGAATAGAAGCTTTAGGATATATAGAACGCCATAGTGTATCAGACATGGCTCTATCCAGTCTTTCAGCAATATTATACTTGGAATGTCTGCGGTTATTCCAAGTAAAAGCAGGCCCAGAATAGCCCAAATCCATAGCAGCAGTATTATTGAACCATTGGATAAAATCTTTGTGGTGCTGAAAATTGAAGGGATTTCCTCCACATTTTTCAGAACCACACAGAATAGCATTACAATCTCCCATACATATCCAAGGCCCAGATATAGAATGTATAGTTGTTTCCAAATTAGACCAGAATATCCTTCTATCCACCACATTTGGTGGACCATATAAAAATAAAATATTCCAAGAACAGTTAACAGATGAGATATTGATCTCACAATGAATGCAATTTCCAGAAGCAGAAATAATACTCAGATTAATATCAGATTTCCAACATAGGAGTAATCCACCAGATAGGCCCCTAGATGATATTGAATAGTAATGGTCAAAACCAAGATCAATAGCAATATGATCAGCATTTGTTGACGAGCATCTTGTTTCAGATAGAAAAACAATGTCAGGCCTCGATGCACGGAGGAATGATTTAAGTGTTCAAATTGTCGGGTCATTCCTCAACCCTCGACAATTCCAAGATAGAATCATGGCTCATGAGGCTGTTCAAGGCCAGCCGCGCCTATCATTTCAACCAAATTAGCATTCAACTTTTTCTTTGGTCTAGTAACATCATGATCAGTAGTTTCAGCAGATGAATGATCTCTAATTCGTTTGCTTATATTCCTAGAAGTAGGAATTATATGCATTAGAATTTCAGTAGGGGACATATGTATGTTAGATAGAGTTATGGTAGAGGGGGTTATGTTGGGAAGAAATAAAGCCACATCCTTAGCATTACATATGGAAGCAGAGGATATGGAGGAAGTGTTATGTAAAACAGAGGATATGGAGGAAGTGGTGTTTAAAATGGAGGACATGGGTGGGCTGGAAGAAAATGTAGTAGTAGGTGTGGATGATAAGGGTGGTGAATGACAAATATTAGAACCAGGAGATGATGTATTAGGGATTAAGGAGGATAACAGAGATGTGAATCACTACCAAAATACATGGATTTACCGACGGCCTTATCCGTCGGTAGTCCGTCGCCAAAAATAAATACTGACGGATTACCGACGGATATTTTGGTAAAATAGCCGTCGGGAATAACCTCGTCGCTAAAACATATCCGTCGCTACTCCGTCGCTCAGCGACGACTTAGCGACGGAATACCGTCGGCGCATTTAAATATATATAGCGACGGATTACCGACTAGCTTTCGTCAAAACATGTATCAGGATATAGGGTTAGCGACGGAAAACTCCGTCGCTAAAGAGTCGGCAAAACTGTATCAGTGATTTTCTGATACGCAATATCCGTCGCTAATCCGTCGTAAATTTGTCGGTAAAAGCGTATCAGAGATTTTCCCATACGGCAGGTCGTCGTTATGCCGTCGCTAATCCGCCGAGGTGTACGACGGATTAGCGTCGTATTAGCGACAAAACATCTGTCGCTAACTGCAAAATTTATGGACATCAAACAGAACCAGGTCGACGGACATTCCGTCGCTAAACCGTCGCTCAATGTAAAATTCTCCAGGTAGCGACGGATATTACGTCGCCAATCCGTCGATACATTAAATTCCTACAGTTAGCGACGGATAGTCCGTCGGGACTTTGTCGCCAGTCCGCCGTAAGTTAGTCGCCAATCCCTCGCGAAAGCTAAAATTTATGGACATCAAACAGCACCAGGTCGACGGATCGTCCGTCGCCAATCCGTCGCTTTATTGAAATGCTCCAGGTAGCGACGGATTTTACGTCGCCACTCCGTCGCTAACCTCGGTTTCTCCAGTTAGCGACGGATAGTCCGTCGGGACTTTGTCGCCAGTCCGCCTTAAGTTAGTCGCCAATCCGTCACGAAAGCTAAAATTTATGGACATCAAACAGCACCAGGTCGACGGATCGTCCGTCGCCAATCCGTCGCTTTATTGAAATGCTCCAGGTAGCGACGGATTTTATGTTGCCACTCCGTCGCTAACCTCAGTTTCTCCAATTAGCGACGGACTATCCGTCGCTGAGTGGTCGCCAGTCCGTCGCTAACTTCTAATTTTTGAAAAAAAAAATACTGCAAACAGACTCTTTCCTGTTTATACAACACATCCAACACAATATCAAACATGCAAAATATCCATATACAACACCATATATCCATATCCAATACGAATATCCAACGTATCCAATATCCAACACCATATATCCATATGCAAAATATCCATATCCGACACCAATATCCAACATATCCAATATCCAACAAAATATTACCAACACAATATATCCAATATCCAACATTAAATTATCCAAACATAAAAAAATATCCGAACATACAATGTATCCAAATGTCTACAAAACTAACAACATAAACAAAATCAAACCCCGTCCGTCGGATCGTCTCGTGCTCGTGTCGCCGCATCCGCTTTGCGTATGTACTCCTCCACCGTGTGTGCCGGCACTTGGGACAAGACATGGTCTGGAAGCGCGCGTAGCTGCTCTGGCAACAACATGTCAAGGAGCGTCAAGATGGTGTTATCCGATACGATGCGGGCGTCCGCAGAGCGGTTAAACGAAAGCCGTCCGGGGGAAGAAGGACCAGGTCGATCCGAAGCACCGGCAGCAGCAGTAGACGGACCGGGAGCACCACCAGATGAACCGGGAGCACCAGCAGACGGACCGGGAGCAGACGGACCGGGAGCAGACGGATAGCGCCCCAACACTATCGCCCGCAAATCTGACACCGCGGAGGTCAGAGTCGCAAGCTGTGCCCTCACATCGTCAACCGGGGGCACTGGGGGAGGCGAAGGCGGTGGATATCTCGGGGACGGCTGCAATGAGGGTGCCATAGAACCTAAGCCGTAGACGCGCCCTTTCCTAACGCCGCCGACGGATTCTACGAATACGTCGTCGTAGCGAGCGGCCATAGAAGAGTGCGTCTGGGTGGGCGTCATTTCGCCGACATTCTCGAAAGGGGGCTCGATCTCAAGTCGACTAAGTGCCTCACGATACGCAGCCTATCCAATGAATGTGTTTATACTATAAGTTTTCCTAAGTTATAATCTAAATCCTATGTTTCCCTAAGTTATAGTCTGAATCCTAAGTTTATCTAATTAACTTAACAATAATTATATTTCTAACATAAATCTCATAAACGTAAGTACTTACATCAGTCTCCTCGGCCCTCGCGTCGACGAAGCTCCCGTCCTTCCGCCTCTTGTGCGTATGCACGAATACATCGTGAGCGGTGACCGTCTCCGCCTCTTTCCCCTGCTTCACCGCCCGTTGGGCCTGCATACGTAGAATTTAATTAACTTCGTATATTAACAGTACAAAATTAAATAATAGAATGAATTTGAATTTGCGCTATCTCACCAAATCTGCACGCGTCGATGCGTGGGGCCTTGATCCCCCCGTATGCAGACCCGCAGCCTGTCGATTAGCCTTAGCTTTCTCCGATTTCAGCTTGAACTGCGGAGTATCCATCTTCTCCAACATCTGCTCATAGTACTCCGCCCGGATCCAGTCCTTCCTCGTATGCGCCGTACGAAGGTCGTACACCGCATCCCGTATCTTCTTCCCGGCGGTGGCTTTGTAGGTCCTGCGGATCGCCTCCTCGCGATGGGGGGGCCACCAGAACGTCCTCTGACATACAAATTCAAATATCACGTAATAAAAAATTTAATGATTTAAAGAATAATTAATAATTCACCGACGGATTTATACCCTCATCTCGTCGAGCCAGACGTACTTCATGTCCTGAGGCACCTCAGAAAAATTGAGGTAGGGGTCATGGTAGTTATCCCGGATAATGTGCCCTAGAATCCGGGCAGCATCCCACGGGAAAAACCTATAAAGAAGCAACGACTGGATTATTAACTTGAATAAATGAAACAAATTTAATAAATTAACTTAAATTTACTTACGATTCACCAGCGGGCCATAGCTCTCGTCGGAACTCGCCCACCAGCCTCTCTGGTGGTGTCGGAGGATCCGCGGGTCCACGCACGTACTCCCCGGTAACAGGATGAAACTGAATCCCGGGGTACTCCGAGGCCCACCCTGCAGTAACTGCTGGGCCCCCTGCTGCATCTGCTGCTGCATCCGCTGGTACATCCGGTGGCGGAACGGACCCGCTAGCGGATGGAGTCACAGGCCTCGACGACGATGTCGGTGGCCCCGAGGAAGAATGACGGCGGGAAGAGCCTGTGTCCGGGCTCTCCAAGTCGGGATCGGAGGTCACATCCGGGGAATACGGCTGGCGACCACGACCGCTACCACCACGCCCACGCCCACGCCCACGACCACCACCACCACCGCCGCCGCCGCCGCCACCGCCACGACCACGGCCAGCACCACCAGTACGGGTGCTCGCAACCATGCCCTGTAAATAGAACACATAAATAAAATACCGACAACATAGATTTATAAATGAATATAAAACTAAACATATCCATACCAGCAGCAGGGCGATGAGTGCCGCCCAGACGAGTAGGCCTAGGAGTGCCATCTGCAAAAAGAAACTCATACAATAATACGCAAATATCCCAAACTGAAATAAATATTACAATCAGAAGTGAAGTACGAATAAAAGCTAGATACACAAAATCTGATAAAATCACGCACCAATACAACAAAGTACAAATCACGTACCATTATTGGGTGCTTCAAGATACAACTGAAATATAGCGATATTTAATCATCGTCATCGTCCTCTTCCTCGGCCTCGGCCTCATCATCATCATCATCCTCATCGTCGAATTCATCTGTATCCTCATCCTCATCCTCATAAAGTTCTTCTTCTTCTTCTTCTTCTTCTTCTTCTTCTTCTTCTTCAGTCTCAATACTTGGGACAAGACGCCTCTTTCTCCCCTGGTTGACATCTAAGTCTTGTATATTAACCTCTTCCTCCCCTCTATTTTCATCAGCAAGAGGTATATCAACCTCTAATTCAACATCCATGTCACAAGACTGTTGTCCCAAGTATTGGGGCTTTTCGATCTGGTCCTCTTGGTATGCTGGGTCTCCAACGTTGAATGTATTTCTAGATTTAATCTTGCATACTGCCCACCAGTCAAAGCGATCTCTACGACGTCTTGGGTAGCTTGTATAGTAGACTTGAACAGCCTGACTTGCTATCGCAAACGTGTCGGACCCTCTATACCTCCTGCGATGATTTATATCGACGAATCCAAATTGTTTATCGATTCTCCAACTGATATTTGGTGTCGTATCGAACCACTCACATTTGAACATAACAATATGCATATCAAATGGGGCACTATATTGTAATTCTACAATATCCCGAAGCACTCCATAATAGTCAAAGTCCGGCTCGTCGTCATAGATTGTGCCTCTTATGCAAACACCAGAATCCTTCGTACTGAAGCCGTCATTGAGAAATTCGGCATTTATAGGATGTTGAGTTGTCTTAAACTTGAAGCCATTAACGACATAGCCGGGCCAAGTCTTTGTATGCTTCTTCGGTCCCAATGACAAATAACGAATGCTCTCATTTGTGAGTGTACTTGGTTCAGCTAATAAAACCTGTAAACTTTAAATGTTTTAGTTGCATATATATATTTAAATGGTAGCCGCATAACATATTATCTCAGTTACTTACGTAATCTCGAAACCATGACGGAAAGGTAAAATCAACCTCTCTTTCAAGTCCCTCATCGGTAATATCGGGTGTCCTTATTTTGACTTCATCTCTAAATACACTGTTAGAGAGAATAAAAATTAGTGTAGTCACTTACCTCACCAAATTAGAGATTATAACGAGGTGTAGTCACTTACTTCTCCAAATCTCTCACTTCTTGTATGTCACAATTTAACAAGACATATCGGTGAGCGGCATCATACTCATCGTCACTCAACCACCGTTTCTTACTAGCCCCAATAGGCTAGCCCCTTAAATTGAATATACCTCCTTCCTCAACGTCTTCGTCATTCCTTTGAGGTCTATTTCGATTTGTCTCAACATGAGTATCGAAATAAATGGAGCAAAAGTTTGACACCTCCTCGATAAGATATGCTTCGCATATCGAAGCCTCTATATGAGCCTTGTTGCCAACTTTCTTCTTTAGATGATGTAGATACCTAGAGAGACAAATTATCTTGAGAATTAACAATGAATTGTAAAATCCACTTAAATTATATCGATTTTTATTTACCTTTCAAAGGGGTACATCCATCGATAATGAACAGATGCACCGACACGGGCTTCGTATGCTAGATGAATCGGTAGATGCTCCATACTGTCGAAGAAACCCGGTGGAAATATTTTCTCTAACTTGCAAATTGTTAAGACAATCTTCTCCTCAAGTTGTATCATATGTTGCACCGTGAGCTTAGTTGAACAGATATCCCTGAAGAATGTAGACAGCTCGGCCAACGGAACCCATACAGCAGAAGGCAACAACTCTCTCAACACAATGGGCAGTAATCTTTCCATAAACACGTGGCAGTCGTGACTCTTCATTCCTGTTAGCTTGCGTTCATTGAGATCAACGCATCTAGACAAATTCGACACATAGCCGTCGGGAAATCTTAAAGTAGATATCCACTTGCAGATTATTAATCTATCTTCCTTGCTCAATGCGTATGGCGCTATCGGCTTAGTTACTTGTCCACCAGCTCCCCTTTGTATCAAGTTTAGATTATGACGTTTGCATATCTCGGCCATGTCTTGTCTTGCTTTTGGATTGTCCTTCGTCTTTCCTTTAATATCCATAACGGTATTGAAGACATTATCGAACACATTCTTTTCGATATGCATGACATCAAGATTATGCCTAATAAGATTATCTTTCCAATAAGGCAAGTCCCAGAAGATACTCCGTTTGGTCCAGTTATGGCTTTGTCCGAACCCCTCGACACGATTGTTCGATGGATCTTCCATTGCGGTGGGCAATTCCTTTACATCTTCCCAAATATCGTATCCCGACAATCTGACAGGAGGTTCAGAAAATTCTTGTTTTCCATATCTAAACGCGTCCTTGTTCTTTCGCCAAGGATGTCTCGTTGGCAGAAATTGACGGTGACAGTCAAAGAAAGAAGTTTTTCCTCCATGTCTAAGGCGGAACGCCTTATTATTTTCCATACATATCGGACAAGACATGTTGCCGTGCGTACTCTATCCCGACAGCATACCGTATGCTGGAAAATCATTGATTGTCCACATGAGTGAAGCTCTCATCTGAAAGTTTTGTTTTCTGGAAATATCATAGGTCGTGACGCCGATCTCCCACAACTGTTTTAGCTCATCCACCAACGGCTGTAAATATATATCGATATTCTTTGTCGAATTTTTGGGACCGGATATGATAGCTGTCAAGAACATATAAGGAGTCTTCATACACATCTATGGTGGCAGATTGTAAGGGGTAAGAATGACCGACCAGCATGAGTATTGAGATCCCGACTATCCGAAAGGGGCGAAGCCATCAGAACATAGCGCCAGGCGTACATTTCTAGGCTCTGCAGCAAAATCTGGATGACACAAATCAAAATATTTCCACGCCTCCCCATCCGAAGGATGTGACAATTCTCCTTCGTCCTTTATGCGATCTTCACTGTGCCACGTCATGTGTTCTGCTGTATTCAGAGACATATACATCATCTGTAAGCGCTTCGTGATCGACAAGTAATGCATATACTTGTAAGGACGTTGTTTTCTAGTTGACTTTTCTTTTCCCTGTACTGTCTTGTAACGATCCGCATTACAGAACCAACAACTTTCTAATACGCAATTCTCTTTGTAATACAACATGCATCCGTTGCGACAGCAATCTATTTTTTCGTACCCCAGTCCCAGTTGTCGGACCATCATCTTTGACTTGTAGAAGTTTCTTGGGAGCTCTTTTGATTCCTTCGGTAACACCTCATTAGTTAATTGTGTGATCCGATCATAGCAAGCTTGTGGCAAGTTAAAATCAGACTTTATGTTCAACAACCGCATCGTCACTGACAGTACGGAATGAGTCTCATAACCAGGATATAGAGGAGTATCTGCATCCTTAAACATATCATAGAACTCCTTTGCCTCGGGATTAGGATCCTCCGGATCAAAATTAGGCCCTGCCGCAGCATACACCATATCTCGTGCAAGGTTCTGCATGTCTCCATAATCCACAGAGCATCCATCATCTTTGAGGACATCCGTTGCAGCATTATCATCAAAAGCATAAGTACCAGCTTCTGCAGCCTGTCTTTCTGAATATAATTCACCTTGCGATGACCACAGGCCGTAATCACGTACAAAACCCTTACGGGTCAAATGATCTCTCACAGTCATCACTTCTTCGAAACGTCTATTGTGACAATTAACACAT
Organism: Iris pallida; assembly: GCA_029216955.1. Classification (NCBI taxonomy): domain Eukaryota; kingdom Viridiplantae; phylum Streptophyta; class Magnoliopsida; order Asparagales; family Iridaceae; genus Iris; species Iris pallida. The sequence goes on along the minus strand of JANAVB010012357.1, from coordinate 69,592 downwards.
GGACACTTGATTTTGTTATCGTCCATGTACTGAGTTTTGCTCATGGCATACTTAAGAAATACTTCCACACCTGCCTGAAAATCGTCACTCACACCAATTTTGCTCTCGTGTTGTCGTTTGTACATCCATGTACGATCAACAAAGTAACGATTCATGCTCGATTTGATATGAATATCTGTATCGTAAGACAAACTAAACATAAGAATTAATAGCCCGATACCGATACTCATATCGTAAGAAAAACTAAACTTGTGGATAACACGCTAGGCCTACGACGAGGCTACTTAGTATCACAATCTAACATAATTAGTATATAATCATGTAACTGGTGGATCCGCTAGCTAGTAAGCCGGATGTACTTAATATCAGAGAGTATCAGATTAGTATCAGTATATAGGTTAGGTAGACCGTATCAAACGTATATCGGAATAGTAGGCCGAATAGGAGGCCGAGATAGTCGAATGAGAAGAAGGAAAGAAAGGAGGAGCAGATGGGTCCAGAGCCATGGTGGAGGAGGAGAAGTAACATGAGAGCAGTTTCCGCTGTAACATCTCCTGGCTCTGCTGGCAACTGAAGTCCAGATGCTACAAAGGACGATCCTTCGCTGAAATCGACTACAACACCCATCAGTTCAAGTTCATTCCTATATGAGTATATTCCAATGCCATAGAGGAAGGTCAACAAACTGATGGCTTCTATGGCATTAGAATCTACTCATATAGGAATGAACTTGAACTGATGGGTGTTGTAGTCGATTTCAGCGAATGATCGTCCTTTGTAGCATCTGGACTTCAGTTGCCAGCGGAGCCAGGAGATGTTACGGCGGAAACTGCTCTCATGTTACTTCTCCTCCTCCACCATGGCTCTGGACCCATCTGCTCCTCCCTTCTTCCCTTCTTCTCATTCGACTATCTCGGCCTCCTATTCGGCCTACTATTCCGATACCGATACTTTGAACCTTGATCTTAACCCAAACCTATATACTGATCGATACTAATCCGCTACGCCCGATACTAAGTATATACGGTCGATACTGATAGCGATAGTCCGATACCGATAGCGATAGTCCGATGCCGATAGTTCGATCGATACCGATAGTTCGATACCGATAGCGATAGTCCGATACCGATAGCGATAGTTCGATACCGATAGCGATAGTCCGATACAGATACACATGGACCTACATATCTATATATCCCTAGTAGCCATACTCCTCTACATACTACTCTACACTAGGATCTAGTAACCATATACTACTCTACACACTAGCTACGTAGTCATACTCTAAAATAAGGTAAACTAATTTACCCACACATTAAAACCAACCCAATCAAATCTTAGGCAAACTATTCATATGATATCAATCGAAATACAAATAGGTCAACTAGGCTAGTTCTAGGTCAAATTAGGAGTCCAAGTCAACTCTGTCAAAACTAACCTTAATTAGGCTAAACTTCTACCTTAGCTAATCAAATATATATACTAGACTTCACGACGTGTGTCTGTGTATATATATATATATATTATTAATAAATTACTTAAAATTATGCCTATATATATATATATATATATATATATATATATATATATATGTCTGTGTGTGTGTGTATCCGTGTGTCTGTGTCCGTGTGTGTCCGTGTGTCCGTGTGTGTGTCTGTGTGTGTGTGTCCGTGTGTGTGTGTGTGTGTCCGTGTGTGTGTGTGTGTGTCTGTGGGAGAGGAGGAGGAGGACTCCTGCGCGGGGACTCCAGAGTCCCTCCTACGCCCCCCCTGCCCCGACCCCCCCCAACCCCTGCCCGACCCCCTCTCCCACCCCCCTGCCCCCCTGCCCCGACCCCCCCCCAACCCCTGCCCGACCCCCCCCAACCCCTGCCCGACCCCCTCTCCCACCCCCCTGCCCCCCCTGCCCCGACCCCCCCCAACCCCTGCCCGACCCTCCCCCAACCCCTGCCCGACCCCCTCTCCCACCCCCCTGCCCAGACCACCCCCCACCCCTGCCCGACCCCCTCCACGACCCCCCCTGCCCCCTCTCCCACCCCACCCTTGCCCCGACCACCCCACCCCCTACCCGAACCCCCCTGCCCAGACCACCCCCCACCCCTGCCCGACCCCCTCCCCGACCCCCCTGCCCCCGACCACCCCACTCCACCCTTGCCCCGACCACCCCACCCCGTACCCGAAACCCCCCTGCCCCACACCCTCTCCGACCACTACGACAGCCCCCCAACCCCCCAAATCGTAAAAGAGAGAGAGAGAGAGAGGGAGATAGAGAGAGAGGGGGAGGAGAGAGAGCATACCTTAGAGAGAGGGAGATTGTCGGTCGGAGAGAGGGAGATCGTCGGAGAGAGGGAGAGGAAAGAGAGAGAGTGTTTTGGGGGGAATAAAAATTTTCCCCCCGTCGGTTCAATTTAAGTTAGGGTACAGAAATTAGCGACGGAGTAGCGACGGATTATTCCGTCGCTAAGTCGTCAGTAAATCTCGTGCCAGAGTAGCGACGGATTATTCCGTCGCTAAGTCGTCAGTAAATCTCGCGCCAATATTTTAGGCTTTTGCCGCCAAAATATGCGACGTTCTAGCGACGGATATAAAACCGTCGCTACTTGGCCGACGACCTATCGACGGCGTAGCGACGGATATGGACATAAAAAAATAAAAAAAATTGTCCACTGCTTTCCGTCGGTATTCCGTCACAAATCCGTCGGTGATCCGACGGTAATAGCGATGGAAAATTTCCGTCGCTAAATGGCCGTCGCTAAAGTACTGTAATTTGGTAGTGAATGTACAACTAACGAGAGGATTTACATTACTGGATGAATGATTATGAGACCTGGGAATTACTACTGATGGATCAATACTCGTGGATGTAATAATAGATGGATGAAACACAATGTTAGGAATTTCCATTAATGGGCTTTCCAAAACGGGTAATAAAACTGATGATTCATTTTGTTGAAGTGGACTTAAAGATGTAACTGCAGGAGTAGTGGAGGGGGTATTCGGGATATGGATGGATGTAGTTACTGGAGAGGTGGTAGTGGGTGGTTGTGATGTAATAACTGTCACCGGAGTTTGGAAGGCCGAGCATGGAATGTTCAGTTCTGTACTGACAGTGGGAAGAACAGCTGCAATAAGAGAATCATAACCCATGGAGCAAGAGGTAGCAGGAATATCAGCAACTTGTTGAGCATCAGACACAGACTCTCCAGGATTATGAATCCTTGACTTTGAAACATTAGGAGTGGAGACTTTTGAAAATCTCATAGCATGAGAAACACATATGGAATAATCAAGTCTTCTATTAAGAAGTTGATGTATCTGATCTTGTTGTTCAGCAGTCCAGGCATTGTTTTGTAGAGAAGATAAATCTTTATGTGTTTCACAATTCTTAACACCATGCCCCAATTTGCCACAAAATAAGCAGAATTTAGTAAGTCTTTCATACCTGAGATCAACATAACAATAAGAATTGTTGCCCATAGGTACTCGAATTCTCCTTAAGAGAGGAGAAGCAATATTGATTTTGACCCTGGCTCTAGCAAATAGACTCCAATTTGCAGCTTCATTGATAGAGATAGGCTTCACAGAGCCTACTTTGGCCGCCAATGTTGAAATAAAATCAATGGTAAGTAGGTTCACTGGAAGGCCATGGAATTGGATCCAAAACTCTGTTCTGTCAAATAGGTAATCACCAGGCACTTTGTTTGGAAGGCAACGCTCAAGAATGATGAGGTGATTGTTAAACTTCCAAGGGCCATTGTCCATAATAAATTCGATATCATCAATAATATCAAATTTTGCAGAGAAGGAACCCTTGAAATATTCTGCAACCTTGATAGTTCCCTTTCTCTTCCACATTTTGGTAACAGTAGCAATGATAATATGAGGAGGATAACGTTTTTTTGTAAGTACCTTGAAGAAAATATATTGTTGCCATTCTGCTTGTGGATTGCAACTTGATGTCGAAGAAGAATGATCGAAAGATGATGAAGATGTGGAGAAAAGGGTGTTGAATTTTTCTAAAATTTCAGAAAAAGAAGAAGAAGGGTCAGAATCCATTAAAGGAGATGGTGGAGAATGAGATGTGTAGATGAATGGAATAAATTAAGGGAAAAGGAGATGGTGGAGAATGAGATGTGTAGATGAATGGAATAAATTAAGGGAAAAGGAGATGGTGGAGAATGAGATGTGTAGATGAATGGAAGAAATTAAGGGAAAAAGGGGAGATGATAAGAAGTACAAAAATCCTAAGAAAAAGGAAAGGAGAAAGTCGCCATGAGGAAGACGAAGCGGAATATGATATTCATATTCTCAATAATGGGATATATAAGATTAGTGTTCCAGTATCAAGTTACTAATTGTCAGTTACTTATTTTTGTCTTATCCTGGCTCGGAGCTTTGATTTTATTTTTTTGCTGTTTTCGCTTTGTTAACAAGGAGGTTCATCTCGTTACATATTTTAAATTCATGGAATACTTGCACGTTTTCCCCTATCTCATCTTGTCCATGAGTTGATTGCATGCAGATATTTATATTCTCATGCTGGAAATTTTCCATCTATTGTGGTATCGCCACTCATCTTATATGAAGTAGAGAACTAAATATTATATTGCAAAATTATGAACTAAAATTATTGAAAGCAGATTTGCCCTGTCATGCTGAAGATCAAATATGGTAACTAGCATTATGTTTTTACCTTGGTATATTACAATCACTTTCTCCATTTTATCTCACTATTGTTCAGGTTAATTGGTATTCAACTGTAAAAAATATGTTATTAGGCTTTGACAGGTATATAGGTTCCTCTTATAAGTGTGTGACATTTATATGTTCTTCTCAATATATGCTTCTTTAACATAGAAACTACGCGTTTATTATTCCACGCATGCAGGGGCAGATCCAGAAATTATAGTTAGGGTGGGCTGACAAAAATTTGGGTGGACAAGAAGTAGATAAATTCATATAAAAAAAATTATATGGAAAAAAAATTAAATTATCTTTGGGGTGGGCTCCAGCCCACCCCACCCCACCCCACCCCACCCCTGGATCCGCCCCTGCACACATGCCTATATGATTATCTCCTGTACTCCTTATTTATATGGCTTCCAAATTTCTGGAGAAGTGCCATATGTTATTTTGTTTGTTCTTAGCACTAGCTATGTCTTCAGTACAACATGCTGTATCAGAATCAGAGTTACTCCATTTACACTACTAATACCTTGTTCTGTTGTGAGATAAGTCCATCCTAATCTACAGTAGTGCAGGTTTATTAATCATGTCATCTCAATGAAATTTCTGCTCCATTTCGACCATATTTTTTTGGATCATGTTACACTTGGATACAGGTTACAGTTCATCTGTGGGTTACTGGTGAGGAGAGCCAGTCCCTATCCGCTTTCGTCCTTCTACGAGGCATTGCTTCACAATTAAATTCTGACTGCCTTGAAAATTGTTTGTCCAAGACATATAAAGCGTTTATTGCACATTGCAAGTATATTCAGCCTACGAATATGAAGCTTTTTGATTTTCTAAAAGACTCCATCGTGGAACTTTATTCTCTGGACATTGAAAAGTGCTTTCAGAAAGTTCGATCTCGCGTCTCTATAGTACCTGGCAAATATATTGAGACGGGTACTTACCACGAAGAAAAAGGTTAGTAGAGCTAAAACATCCAGAGTTTTACTGCATGATATATTTAAATTTACTCCTTAATAACAGAATTGAGTTATTGCAAAATGGTAAAACATCATTCAATACAGTAAATACCGATCTTATGTTGTATTTCATGTTAGGCTTGTGGTGGCGATCCAAAGTTACATATTTGTATACTTTGATTTAGTAAGATTTTATGGCAATCCAAGTATCATATGGTCTTTTAAATGTATATTTTAATGGTGTTCTGTTCACTTGTTTATTGGTGCAGGATGAGCTGAAGAAAGTTTATTGTTGGCAATATGTTAACTGTGTTGACATTTGGGTCAAGTTTCTCACATGTAACATTAAGAATCATGATCTCCAGTTATAAGAGGGATGGCTCACTTGTTTCATGGTCCACGCTATTTACCTTTGAGATTCAAATGCGTCCAAACACTACCAAAATAAGTTATATTGGCGACAAATTTAGCGACGCAAGTCATATACGTCGGTAATATTTGTGAATTTAGCGACTTTGTATAAAAACGTCGCTGAACGTCACTATCAGCGACATTTAGCGACCGTTAGCGTCACACATTATGCTCTGGAAAGCTGATGTCGCGGTCTAGTCGCAGAACGTCGCTGTTTTGTTTAACTCAGCGACATTTTGCGACTCCACATTAGGGACGACGCCAGTTTTTTATTGAATAGCGACGTTTAGCGACGTCCTTTATGGACGTCGCAAAAACGTTTCATATAGGGTTCCACCCGATCGATCTTTTATTTTCTTTCACCCAAAATTTTCAATCTTCCGCTCCCCAAATTTCTCTCCCCCTTTCTCTCTCCTCTCCGGGGACCCCTCCCTCCGGCGACCCGTCCCTCCAGCTACCCCCTCCCCGCGGTGACCCCCTTCCCTGCGGCGACCCCCGTTCCTCTGGCGTCCCCACTCCACCGTTGATTCTCCTCGTCGACGACGACCCGACTCTGACGCCAACCCGTCTCCACCGCTGCTCCAGCCCCGACGACCCCGACCCGACTCCGACCAAGGTAGGTAAACCCTAACCCTAACTCCCTCCTCCTGACGTGCTGACATAGACACGATACGACATACACGACATGCACACACACAGACACGACACACACGACACACACACACACCACTACAAGAAAATAAAACATACTTGGTAATCACCACTAGGGTAGTTTTCAGGTCGGAGTGTTAGTAACTGTTAAGAGTGTCGGTGGGTGTGTAAATAATAATAATAATAATAATAATAATAATAATAATAATAATAATAATAATAACGTTAAGAATTGGTATACTTCACGATACCTAGCATGATTTTGAGGATCAACATTTGGGAACATAACCTATTAGTCCAAAGATGAGCCCATCAAAAAATAGGATAATTAAAATAACATCCTCTTGACCAAGTAACAACTCTAGCAAGATGGTCGCTAAGAACCCAAGACTAAGACTTATAAGTTCTGGTTTTTAACTCAATAGGAAAAAAATCTAAATCGGTTTTAATTCGATTCTCGATTGATTTTAGCGCATGCAAGGTCATTTTTATGATCGATCATAAACGTTATCTTTGTTTGGGCATGCACATGTTTGCACTTGTTCTTAGTCATGGGTGAGCACATATACCTATGTACCGCTAGTCGCACACCCGTACTAAACCCACCCGCATACGCGTTTATGTTCTTGAGAAACACAACCACTAGGGGCGCACCAGATCTATAAATGCTCGCACGTGCGTGCTTGTTCTATTACTGCGGGCGAGAACAAACACATTTACCCGCGTGAGCACCCATGCACCTTTATGTCATGGACACTTGTGCGATAAGCCACCCCCTTAAAACATGACTAAGCTCTCTATAAGGGGCCTACTCTCCCTCTTCCCTTTCCATCCTCATATATACAGTATAAGTTTTTAAGCAAAAAATGAGGTTGTTGAAGTACCAAAAAAAGGGGTAAACCAATGTGATCATGAACAGACAATCTTATTGAAAGTTTGAGCGATGTTGGCGCATTGACGCAAAAATTGAGGCATCTATTTTGCACTTAATAGTCGCATGTCACATGAATCAAGGTGCATGATTCATCGCTTTCAATTGAAGTGTCATCGACGCATGATTTTTTGAAAATCAGAGCATCATCTATGGCTGACAGTGCTCTAGCATGTACCTATAAATTGAGGGTCTAGAGGAGAGAAACTCCCTGCTATTCTCTTTTCTGTATGTGTCAGATCTTAGTATGTGTCGAATCTTAGTATTCCTAAGTAAGAGTGGGTATATGTGAGTGAGTGTCATTATAGTGTTAGAGCGTTAGTTCAGTCCTAGTACCTAGAGTGTATAGAGTATCTTAGAAATATAGGTATGATTGGTACAGTATTTTGAACCATTCTCTAGAAATTAAATTTACTTATGCCAAGCCTTTTGGGCCTATCAGAGTTATAGATTTTTTTCGGAAATCTAGCATAACGCTGATTGCTTTAAAAGGCTTGTATAAGTAAGAGTGTATAGAGTACCTTTTGGGTCTATAAGAGTTACTTCATTCAGTTTGTCAAGACAAGTAAACTTTTTAAATGTTGACGGTATATACCGTCAACATTTGGTTTTGTCTTGTAGCTACAGGCAGTTGCCTGCATTTTGCCTTATAACTTGGCCTATGGCCCGTGCTTGAGCAGTGTGGACTTTCTGGTTAGGGTGTTAGTTCATGATTAGCATTGTTTAGATATTAGTTTCAGTTAAAGGGTTAGTTAAGATTAGGATATTAGTTTATGTTAGAAGGAATATTAGAGTTAGTAGATGTTAAAGTAGGATATTAATTTATTAGTTAGGATAGATAGTTTGAGTTAGGATACTGCTCAAGCACAGGCCAAAGGGTCGATATTGGGTATTAATTTAAAAAGTTTTACTTATCTTGACAAACTGAGTGAAGTAACTTTTGTAGACCCAAAGGGTCGATATTGGACAGTTGGTGTCGTGTACTCCTACAAGTACAATTATACCTCACCAATAATCTCAGTTTTCTCTAAACTGTCACTCTCTACTGACCTCTATCTAAATTGTGCACCCATAACTAAACTGTCTTAACATTCATTCACTGACTGTAATGTGCATGTATCTATCTTACAGAATTATCCTCAAATGGATATGGAGCTGAATTACTATCTGCAGAATCGTTCGTGGATGTACAACCGTCACCCTGATGACATGTGCGGTATGCGAGATAAATTCATAGAGGGTGTACACCAGTTCCTGTAGTTTGCCAAGGCGTTCCCTCAGTACATGGACGGTACCAAAATTAAGTGTCCGTGTGTGAGATGTCGCAACTTGAAATATCATTCAGAAGTGGATGTCACGTATCATTTATACTCAAAGGGTTTCATGCCGAATTACTATCAGTGGAGCGAGCACGGAGAACTTGTATCTTTAGCATCGGAGTACGAGCCTTATGTGGATGTACACAACAACGTTCCTTACGACGATGGGTTGGTGAACATGGTTTTTGACGCGGCCGAGCCTAGTTTCGATCCGGATGATCATGATGCACCTGAGGAGGCACCGAACCCCGATGCTGCACAGTTCATGGAGTTGCTGGAGAATGCAAGGACTCCATTATATCCTGGTTGTGAGGATCATTCACCGTTGGAGGTGGTTACAAGATTGTTGAGCATCAAGTCCGATTTTAACATGTCGTAAGATTGCTACAACCGTCTTATGGAGTTGCTTATAGAAATATTGCCTGAGGGTGCGAAGTTGCCTAAAGACTTCTACCGATCTAAGAGGATGGTTAGATCGCTCTGGATGAGATACGAAAAAATTGATGCCTATCGCAACGGGTGCTTCTTGTACTACAAAGTCGACAATGATGAAGACGTCGGCAGATTTTGTGGTATCGATCGCTACAAGGCATGTGGTAGAGGAAAGTCTGTCGGTGCCAGGAAGCCTACCTCTTCGATGCACTACTTGCCGTTGACGTCGCGGTTGCAGCGGTTGTTTATGGTGAAGTAAACTGCAGAAAATATGAGTTGGCATAAGCGGGAACATACCGAAGGAGTGTTGGATCACCCATCTGATGGAGAAGCATGGAAGCACTTTGATCGAGAGTATCCAGATTTTGCTTCTGATCCGCGTAATATCAGATTGGGTCTCTGCTCAGACGGTTTTACCCCATTCGGACTTTCGGGATCCCAGTATTCGTGTTGGCCTGTGATCGTCACCCCGTACAATCTACCGCCTTAGATGTGCATGAAGACTCCGTATATGTTCCTCACCGTTATTATCCCAGGTCCAAACAATCCGAAAAGGAACATCGATGTATATTTACAGCCATTGATTGATGAGTTGAATCATCTGTGGTAAGTAGGTTCCAACATGTACGATGTATCTAGAAAATAAAATTTCCAGATGCGGACAGCACTTATGTGGACCATCATCGACTTTTCGGCCTATGGAATGTTATCTGGATGGAGCACGCATGGTCGTCTTTCATATCCGTATTGTATGGACAGTACTAAGGCTTTCCGTTTGAAACACGGAGGCAAACTGTGCTTCTTCGATTGTCATCGACAATTTCTGCAAAAGGATCATCCGTACCGGAGGAACAGGATTGCTTTTCATGCTGGCATTGTGGAGAAGGCTAATCCTCCGCCAAGGTGGCCCGGATACACGTTATGGAAAGAGGTAAAAGATTTACCAAGAGCTATTGAGCAGCCTGCTACGGGCTACAAGTGTGACGGATTTGGTCGCACTCATAACTGGACGAAGAGGAGTATATTCTGGGATCTTCCATATTGGAGCACCAATCTGATTAGACATAACCTTGATGTCATGCATATCGAAAAGAATGTGTTTGACAACATAATTAATACTGTAATGGACGTAAAGGGGAAGACGAAAGACAATCCAAACACTAGATTGGACTTGGAAGAAATATGTAGACGTCCTGTATTGCATTTGATAGAGGACAGAAATGGAAAGTTGAAGCAGCCTAAGGCAATTTTCTCACTGGAGAAGGAGGATAAAGTGAGGCTTTGTAGGTGGATTCAAGGTCTGAAATTTCCAGATTGTCACGACCCGATACCAAATAATTGGGTCGAACCGGATCATGCCCAGCCTGCACCGTTGTTGAGACGGCGACAGTAAGCTGTTCCATTAGCAGGTAATCCATAACAACATCTAAATTTGTCACAACTCAAAATTCGAAAAATAAAATTTTATTAAACTTGAAATAAGTACAACTGGAATGTGAAAGAACTGAATTAAAAGCTGAAGTCAAATTACAAAATTCTAAACATCTAGAAACAGAAAATATAGCTAAGTGTTCGGCTCGCCGGCCTCAAGTCCTGCGTCCTCCAACAGGGTACAGAACCGGGTCAAATTAGCTGTTGTATAGTATAACAGCTCAGCATCCTCAATGTTTCCTAAAAATGTTATCTCCAGTCAGGAGGGAGCAAAGTACAATTCATGCTAATTTAAACAGTTAAAATAAATAATAGAATCATGCACTTTTAAACAGTTTAGAAATGAACAGTTTTCAGCAGTAAAACAGTGTGATTTGAACAGGCAATGAAATATGACCGACTTGGGTTTGTTACAGTAAAGGATATGGGATTTGTTACAGTAAAGTTACAGTATGGTCATACTCATTACACTATTCCTCCAGTCCCCAGTAGTTACAGTGCTCTCAGAGAGAGTTTCGTGTTTGCATCGTGGTTTAAACTTGCAGTAAAATGATTATTAAAATAACTGTAAACTAACACAAACTATACTTGCCTCAAATGAATTTGACTAGAGAGGTTGAAGACTTCGAGACAGGAATTCAGAATCGTCATCGAATTCCTACATTCGAGAAATTGACTCAGATTCCAGGTTTACCAATCTAGCTACGCTAGTTGAAATCTCTATCTATGTCCTAATCCAATTTTTAATTCTTTATTTAACAAAACACGAAAACACGATTATTAGTGCGTTGATTTAATTCGAGGGAAAAGATCGTTTTATACTTTGTATTTTGAAAGACACGTCGATACCAGATTAATTATTAAAACTTTGTATTTTCATAGTTTATAAATATAAAGCTAATTTTCTTATTTAGTGAGAAATACATGATTTTTAATTAATAATAAAACTGATAGATTTTAGGTGAGAAAATCTTAATTATTTTTTATACGAAAATACTTTTTATTCGATTTTACTCGTTTAATACAAAAACTCGCACAACCAGAAATAACAAAAATCTAAGCTACCAAATACAGTTACAGACCACAGCCAGCGGGGCTTATGCCCATTATAATTTATTTACATAAATTGAAATAAGACAAAACTACCGTTAGTCCTAAACTTTAAATATGAATAAAAATATAAACAGAATTAAATAGTAAAAATAAAGATAAAATATAGAGTCTCAGATATGGTCCAATCCTCAACTGGGCTAATGCCTCAACGTCCGGGCGAAGCCGGTTTCGTTTGCACTTAGCCGGGGCCCATTGACCGATACGGTCGTCGCCCAAAACCAAATATTAAATAAAATTCCGAAATCTATTTTAAATTCATTTTTAAAATAATCTAGAATTTATGGAAAAATTCGGCAGCATCTCCTCTGTTTTTGGTCAACCCAAAAAACTGAAAAATAGCGCCGATACTTTCCTACAAATCCCAAACAAGGGAAACCCAAATATGTATATATATAATAATCCACAACCAATCCACAGAATAATCGGAACGACCCGAATAATTTTCGGAAGTCCGATTCCAACACAAAAATCACAGAACGCTACCGGAAAAATCCGAAAAGCCAAAACATACCAAAAACCAATTTCCCGAAATATTCAGGAAATCCAAAATAATCTACAGAACCTTTCCGAAGGTTCCGGAAAAATACGACGTCGCTAAAACCGAATTCCCAAAGGGAATCGGGGACCATTTCTCATCATAGACTAGAATAAAAATGGGCGGGACAGGGGTTATACCTCAGGTTGCTCGGCTAGAGCTCTCAGATGAATAATACTAGAAAGAATGGAGATCCGGACAGCAAATATAATCCTGGGACAGCGTCTAAACTGAAATCCAGCTCCTGGTCGGGAACAGAAAGTCCCAGAACGCGGATCGGGGCGCTGGGACAGCAGCGGACAGCGGCAACGCTGCCACAGAACAGTGGATCAGGGCGCGGGGTCGCGGCCAGGGAAGTCGGCCTAACCGGAAGGGCGCACAGCTACGGGATCCGACGGGGTCGGCCGGAGGCAGCGGCCAGGGGCACGAAGGGCGCGGGGGCTGGCGGTTCGGTCGACGGGAGGCCGGCGGGTCCGTGGTTGGGCGGAATGAGCTCGGCGAGGGGAGTCGGGGGAGAGAGGGGGTTGGCTCATGGGGCGCGCTGGGGCGAAGGCTGGCCGGGTTCGGCCAGAGGCGCGCAAGGGACGCGGGGAGGCTCGGCCACGCGGGCCCGGGTGCTGGGGTTGGCCGCGCGAAGGGGTGCGCGAGCGGGATCCGACGGCGGAGGCCGGTGGGGTGTGGGCGCGGCTCCGCTGGACGGCGTCAGGGAAGAGGGGTCGGCGGTTGGCCGGGGAGAGGAGGCCGCACGGCGTTGGGTCGGGGGAGCTCGGCCACGCGGGAAAAGCTTCGGGAAGAGGGTTGTGCTCTTGTGAGGAGGAAAGAGTGAAATAATAAGAATAAGTGTTCTGGAGAGAGGGGAGGTAAGGATGAGTGAGTTTTAAAGAGAAAAGTGGGTGTGAGAATGAAAGGCTGGGAGTAAGTAGAGGAGAGAGGTGGGGAGAAGAAGTAGGAGCATTGAACGTGGGAAAAGGGAAATGGGGGTTGTGCTGGTCCTCGTGACCAGCACAAAAGAATATATATTTTTTTTAATTAATACTAACCCAATCAGGATTTAAAAGGAGTTGGGTTCGGGCTCAGGCTCGGGTCTGGGTTCAACCAAAAATCCTTGTTTAATTTATTTTGAAATAATTTTTTGACACTCAAAAATATAATAATAATAATAATAATAATAATAGAAATACTGATAATAATTTATTCACAAGAAAATAGGTTTCACAATCTTCCCTCCTTAGAAAATTTCGTCCTCGAAATTAAAGGCAGGGTAGGAGAATCAAACAGGTACGGGTACTACGCCCGTAACTCAGGTCCAACAATAAGAATTTCCAAGGCACTCGTGAATGAGACGGTTTAGGGACAAATTTCATTTATGATATCATCCATGTAGAAAAATACAAAAGCGAACCAAAGTACACGAGGTTGATCAGACCATCATGCACCGATCCTGATTAGACAATATTTTAGAGGGTGCACCCAATAAAATACCGTCATGATCAAGCTTGATAAAAAGATAGCTTGCAAAACTAGGCTAATTTAGCAGCATCAGTCAAGTTTAGAACGAAAAGATAAGGAATAGGAGTTTACATGATGGCTCAAATTCTGATCTTCTTCTCACTTCTGACAACGCTTGCAACTGGTTTCTCTGGCACTGAAAGGTTGAGTCCAATCTTCAGCTCTGAATTGTCCAATATGTGACTCGGATCCGGAATATAGCGTCTGAGCTGTGATTCGTAGAAGACGTTGTGCACACTCTCAAGATTAGCTGGTAGAGCTAACCGGTACGCTACTTCCGACTCGTCTTAAACTTCAAATGGCCTGATGTACCTGGCCTCAATCCCCAGCTCCGTCAAAACTGATTGTTCCTCTGGTAGGAGAAAACTTCACCGAAACGCTATCTCTTTCTTCAAACTCCACTGGTCGACGACTACTTTCAACCCAATGCTTCTGTCTGTCTTGGGCAATCCTGAGCTTGTCTCTGATCATTCTTACCTTCTCTACTGCGTCAGTTACCATCTCTGGATCCAGCAGTACTCTTTCTCCTACGTCGTCCCATGCAAGTGGTGTACGGCAACGACGTCCATAGAGAGCTTCAAATAGGATCATACCAATGCTGGCTTAGTAATTGTTGTTGCAAGAGAACTCTACCAAGTGCAAATGATCTTCCCAAGACCCTCTAAACTTTAAAACGCAAAATCTCGACATGTCTTCAGGCGTCTGAATTGTCCTCTCTGATTGTCCATCGGTACTCCATGAATCCGGTAGATGTGCCGCATGTACAGTGCTGCCAACTTCTTGGTGGATAGACCAACCTTGAAGGGGATAAAGTAAGCTGACTTCGTCAGTCAGTCCATGATAACCCAAATGGCATCCTTCTCTCCTTGGGATCGAGGCAGTCCCGACACAACATCCATTGTTATGTGCTCCCATTTCCACTCCGGAATGTCAAGCGGCTGTAATAGTCCTGCTGGTCTCTGTCTGCTGGCCTTCACTGGTTGACCAATTAAACATCTAGCAACATACCTGGCCACGTCTTTCTTCATTCCAAACCACCAAACAATGTTACGCATATCCCGATACATTTTGTTGGCTCCAGGATGTATGGAATACTGCGACTGGTGCGCTTCTTGCACCAGCTCGTTCCTCAGTTCGCCAGTTGGTACACAAAGCCTCGTACCATTCTTCAGCGCTCCATCACTGGCGATTTAGAATCCTTCAAATGTTCCTGCCAGCACTTGATCTCTAAGTTTGTAAAGTGTCTCGTCTTGAAACTACGTCTCCTAGATTTTGTCCATCAGACTCGAGCTCACTTGCAACTTCATCAACAATGGATCAGCATCCAGCTCCTTCCTTCCAGGCAGTAAAATCTCCAGTCCAAGCTTCTCGATGTCCTCTAATAGGTGCCGCTCCTTGGTCAAAAACATCGCCATAGGGTATCGACTAAGTGCATCTGCGACCACATTAGCCTTACCCGGGTGGTACTGTAAATCGATGTCAAAATCCTTCATCAGTTCCAGCCATCTTCTTTGTCTCATGTTCAGCTCCCTCTGAGTGAAAATATACTTCAGACTTTTGTGGTCTGTATATATTTTTACTCTCTCTCCATAGAGGTAATGCTTCCATAACTTCAATGCAAATACCATCGCTGCAAGCTCCAAATCATGTGTGGGATAGTTCTTCTCATGAGTCCATAATTGCCTAGATGCATAAGCAATCACTTTTCATGTTGTTGAAGAACGCAACCCCGTCCTTTACCTGAGCATCACTGTAGATTGAGCAACCACCAGTTCCTGCGGGTAGCTCAAGGATTGGTGCAGTGGTAAGTCTCTTCTTCAGCTCCTCGAATGATGCTTGGCAATCTTCCGTCCAGATGAACTCTTCATTCTTTCGAGTGAGCTTCGTCATCGGCTCATCAATTCTGGCAAAATCCTTCACGAACTTTCGGTAGTAGCCAGCCAAGCCCAAGAAACTCCTGATTTCAGCAACTGAGCTTGGGGTAGACCACTTTTCAACAACGACTATCTTCTTCGGATCCACCGAAATTCCTTCTCCGCTTCTCCTTACTCAAGGTACTCAGTACTCTCCTCAAGTGCTCTTCATGCTCTTCCTCCGTCTTCAAGTAGATCAATATGTCATCGATGAAAACAACAAACTGATCCAGATATTCATGAAAAACCTTGTTCATGAGGTTCATGAATACCGCGGGAGAAGGGGCAAAGGGCTCTGCTCAATTGATCATATAGGTCATCGATCCGGGGCAAAGGGTACTTGTTCTTGATTGTTTAGCGCCCGGTAGTAGATGCACATCCGTACTGTTCCGTCCTTCTTGTGCACTAACAAGACTGACGCTCCCTAGGATGAAGTTCCATCTTGGGTAAATCCTAGAACTTCATTGATCCGATCCTTCATCTCCTTGGCCTCCTTCAGGTTGACTCTGTAGCATCCCTTAAAAATAAGGGAGAGTCGGGAACTAGGTCAATAGTGAACTCTATGTCTAAGTCTGGGGTAATCCGGGAAGACTATCAGGGAAAACATCTACCATAAAGGTGTAACTAAGAAGTTTATTCATGTGGAGAATTATAGCAAAACTCTCATGATTGATCCAAGGACATCTTGTTACAACCTCTTATGACAATAAATAATGCTATTCAGCAGTCCTAGGTACTAATCTTCATGGTTCTGGCTCTTGCATGAGCAGTCTCCAACTGCTTCCTCTTCTATGAACCTCGAGTCTGCATCATGCCTTATAGTAGGAGGCAAGGTCTGCTGGATAGGAAGAGCCCCTAGGTTGTGGCCTAACAGGTGTTGCTGGGATATGTGCTCTGGTTTGATGGAAAGATAAGGGCAGTCCTTTATCCGATGTTCAGCGGATCCATATGCCAAACATTGTCCCAATCTCTTGCGACAACTAACGGTCTGATGACCAGGCCTCTTGCAGTATTCACAAGCCAATAGCCTCTTACGACAAGACTGCCGGAAAGTAGAGTACTTGATGGGACCCAAATAGCTTCTAGATTCAGGGGTATACCTCCTAGGGTGAGGTTCCGCTCTAACTTGGTTGGAGACAGCTAAGGCTACATCATTGACATTCTTCATGTCTTCTCTCGTGATATTCATCTGTTCCTGCTGGGCTTCAACTTGAGCTTTCTGGAACTCCAGGATTTCGTGGAATAGGGCAACCATTTGGGAGGTGTTTGCTAGTACAGGTGGAGCAACAGGAATGGATACTCCACCAAGGAAATACAACTCAGTTTGAGAAGAGATAGGATTCGCCAGTGTAGTAAAAACTTTATTGGATGCATCATGGGGATGGTCAATCAGCTACGAGGGAATAAACCCTGGACTTGGTTGAGGAGATGGGGTATGATCCGGAGATAACACCTCATCACCAGCAGGATTGGTCTTGTCAATGGCCATTCTCTGGAAGGTTTAGGATGCACACATAAGCAAGGTAACCTACCAATCTATAATCAAACAAAAATATTTATTTATATATAATTCGGACCTATGTTGTGACAAATCAATATACTTTTAAACAGTTTAGAAATGAACAGTTTTCAGCAGTAAAACAGTGTGATTTGAACAGGCAATGAAATATGACCGACTTGGGTTTGTTACAGTAAAGGATATGGGATTTGTTACAGTAAAGTTACAGTATGGTCATACTCATTACACTATTCCCCCAGTCCCCATTAGTTACAGTGCTCTCAGAGAGAGTTTCGTGTTTGCATCGTGGTTTAAACTTGCAGTAAAACGATTATTAAAATAACTGTAAACTAACACAAACTATACTTGCCTCAAATGAATTTGACTGGAGAGGTTGAAGACTTCGAGACAGGAATTCAGAATCGTCCTCGAATTCCTACATTTGAGAAATTGACTCAGATTCCAGGTTTACCAATCTAGCTACGCTAGTTGAAATCTCTATCTGTGTCCTAATCTAATTTTTAATTCTTTATTTAACAAAACACGAAAACACGATTATTAGTGCGTTAATTTAATTCGAGGAAAAAGATCGTTTTATACTTTGTATTTTGAAAGACACGTCGATACCAGATTAATTATTAAAACTTTGTATTTTCATAGTTTATAAATATAAAGCTAATTTTCTTATTTAGTGAGAAATACATGATTTTTAATTAATAATAAAACTGATAGATTTTAGGTGAGAAAATCTTAATTATTTTTTATACGAAAATACTTTTTATTCGATTTTACTCGTTTAATACAAAAACTCGCAAAACCAGAAATAACAAAAATCTAAGCTACCAAATACAGTTACAGACCACAGCCAGCTGGGCTTATGCCGATTACAATTTATTTACATAAATTGAAATAAGAAAAAACTGTCGTTAGACCTAAACTTTAAATATGAATAAAAATATAAATAGAATTAAATAGTAAAAATAAAGATAAAATATAGAGTCTCAGATATGGTCCAATCCTCAACTGGGCTAATGCCTCAACGTCCGGACGAAGCCGGTTTCGTTTGCACTTAGCCGGGGCCCATTGACCGATACGATCGTCGTCCAAAACCAAATATTAAATAAAATTCCGAAATCCATTTTAAATTCATTTTTAAAATAATCTAAAATTTACGAAAAAATCTGGCAGTATCTCCTCTGTTTTTGGTCAACCCAAAAAACTGGAAAATAGCGCCGATACTTTCCTGCAAATCCCAAACCAGGGAAACCCAAATATGTATATATATAATAATACACAACCAATCCACAGAATAATCGGAACGACCAGAATAATTTTCGGAAGTCCGATTCCAACCCAAAAATCACAGAACGCTACCAGAAAAATCCGGAAAGCCAAAACATACCAAAACTTAATTTCCCAAAATATTCAGGAAATCCAAAATAATCCACAGAACCTTTTCGAAGGTTTCGAAAAAATACGACATCGCAAAAACCGAATTCCCAAAGGGAACCGGGGACCATTTCTCATCATAGACTAGAATAAAAATGGGCGGGACAGGGGTTATACCTCAGGTTGCTCGGCTAGAGCTCTCAGATGAATAATACTAGAAAGAATAGAGATCCGGACAGCAAATATAATCCCGGGACAGCGTCCAAACTGAAATCCAGCTCCTGGTCGGGAACAGAAAGTCCTAGAACGCGGATCGGGGCGCTGGGACAGCAGCGGACAGCGGCAACGCTGCCACAGAACAATGGATCAGGGCCGGGGTCGCGGCCAAGGAAGTCAGCCTAACCGGAGGGGCGCACGGCTACGGGATCTGGTGGGGTCGGCCAGAGGCAGCGGCCAGGGGCGCGAAGGGCGCGGGGGCTGGCGGATCGGTCGACGGGAGGCCGGCGGGTCTGCGGTTGGGCGGAGTGAGCTCGGCGAGGGGAGTCAGGGGAGAGAGGGGGTTGGCTCGCGGGGTACGTTGGGGCGGAGGCTGGCCGGGTTCGGCCAGAGGCGCGCAAGGGGCGCGGGGAGGCTCGGCCACGCGGGCCCGGGTGCTGGGGTTGGCCGCGCGAAGGGGGGTGTGAGCGGGATCCGGCGGCGGAGGCCGGTGGGGTGTGGGCGCGGCTCCGCTGGACGGCATCGGGAAAGAGGGGTCGACGGTTGGCCGGGAAGAGGAGGCCGCACGGCATTGGGCCGGGGGAGCTCGGCCACGCGGGGAAAGCTTCGGAAAGAGGTTTGTGCTCTTGTGAGGAGAAAAGAGTGAAATAATAAGAATAAGTGTTCTGGAGAGAGGGGAGGTAAGGATGAGTGAGTTTTAAAGAGAAAAGTGGGTGTGAGAATGAAAGGCTGGGAGTAAGTAGAGGAGAGAGGTGGGGAGAAAAATTAGGAGCTTTGAACGCGGGAAAAGGGAATGGGTGTTGTGCTGGTCCTCGTGACCAGCACAAAAGAATATATATTTTTTTAATTAATACTAACCCAATCAGGATTTAAAAGGAGTTGGGTTCGGGCTCAGGCTCGGGTCTGGGTTCAACCAAAAATCCTTGTTTAATTTATTTTGAAATAATTTTTTGACACTCAAAAATATAATAATAATAATAATGATAATAGAAATACTGATAATAATTTATTCACAAGAAAATGGGTTTCACACAGATGGCTATGTTTCGAACTGGAGAAGATGCGTCGACCTCAAGGAGAACAAACTGACAGGTATGAAGAGCCATGATTGTCACGTATTCATGGAACGGTTAATTCCGATTGCATTTCGGAAATTCTTACCGCAGACAGTTTGGGATCCATTGACGGAGCTTAGCATATTCTTCAGGGACCTTTGTTCTAAGAAATTGCTCGTTGATCGTCTAGAAAATCAAGAAAAGGACATTGCGGTAACACTGTGCAAGCTAGAAAGGGTGTTCCCTCCTGGATTCTTCGACTCTATAGAGCATTTGCCGATTCATCTTTCCCACGAGGCACGTATTGGTGGACCCGTCAAATATCGATGGATGTACCCGTTCGAGCGACATTTGAATCACCTAAAAAGAAAGGTGAAAAAAGGCTCGGATCGAGGGTTCTATTTGTGAAGCCTATATTCTCGAGGAGATTACAAATTTCTGCTCCTCCTATTTCAAACCTCATGTTGCTACGAATAGAACGAGGGCTCCGAGAAACGACGACGGATATCAAGAATTTAATGATGGAATACTGAAAGTATTCAATGCGTCCGGAAAGCCTTCGGGGAAAATGAAGAAGAGATATTTGAATGACGAAGAGCTAAGGGTTGCTCAGTTGTATTGCTCAATTGCGACGAGGATGAAGTGGAGAAGCTAGAGGGGTAAGTAACTCAGGATGATGAGTTTACGTCATCTCAATGTAATAGTATAAGCTAATATTATTGTACTAATTGGCGGTTGCTTCGTTGTTTTCCAACACATATAATGATGAGTTGAGGCTGGTTAGACCCTACCTAACAGACGAAGCATTAGAACAAGAAGTGAGACGTCATTTTCCTTCTTGGTTGAGCGAATATGTAAGTAGCTCGGTAATTACTGGCCTCTTTTAATGCAACTGCGCAATAAATAACTTATTATCTCTTCTTTGATATTTAGGTCGATCGTCTAATTTCACCCGAGATTGAATTAATTAGAACTCTTGCCAATGGACCAATTACTTTTGTTAAAATATGGCCAAGTTACTGTGTCAATAGCTTTCGGTTCAAGTCGACAAATGCTCCGATCAGAAACAGCTTCCTGGATCTTGATTCCACAAAAAATAGTTGTTTGTGTATCAAGTCTTTGAACTACAAAGACGTCGATCTAGGAAATGATTTCTTTGGCATCTTGCGAGAGATTGTGGAGTTGTCATATAATAATGACAGAGAACCTGCAAAGATCGTATTGTTCAAGTGTGAATGGTTCGATCAGATTAAAAATCAAGGTTGGAAAATTGACAAGCATGGTCTTGTGGATATAAACTACAAGCGTAGATATCAAGGCTACGAACCGTTTGTCCTAACAACTCAGGCTCAGCTCATGTACTTCACAGCTTATCCGAGATGGGGAGCAATGAAGTCTGTCTGGTAGGCAGTATACAAGACTAAAGCTAGAGATACTTTTGATATTGACGAAAAAGCTTACCAGGAGGACGAGCTACCTCTTGTAACCAATATTGTCGATGTGGACTTCACGGAAGTTACACATTACACGACACATAATGTAGAAGATGTAGAATTATCCGAAGAGGAAGACGAAGCCGACGAAGGCGAAGATGAAAGTGAATGTGAGGAGGAAGAGGAAGATGAGGTCGAGGAAGAAGAACAAGATGATTATTCTGAAGATGATTGAGAGAGATATACTTATCTGAACTTAGATGTTTCTTCTAGAATATATTATCTAGACTTAGATGTTTATTGTAGAATGTATCATCATATGTTGTCTTGGTTATTATCTTGTCTTTGTTGTACTTTCATATTTTTAGTCTTTATTATTTGTTGTACTTTCATATTTTTAGTCTCTATTATTTGTTGTATTATTATATGCTGTTATCAGGTATGGCTGGTCGTCGCAGATCGTTCCGAAAAGGGGGACGATGAGGTCATGATCCTCCGATACTTCCTACAGGTACTGCTAGAGGATAGGGTTTTCCTTCGGTACCTCTTACTGGTACCGGCTCCAGATCCTCGTCGCTGATTACTTCTCCATATCGGACAGTAGCTGGGCCTGCTGGGACGACGTCACGTGGCATATCTCCTGGGATGAGTAGTTCTAGGCCTAATGAGAGTGCTCGCCCGTCTAGCGTTCCTGCTGCTGATACAACGTTGGAGACGGATGAGCAGATGGCGGAGGCTGCACCGACGGCCGAGACGGCTGTGCCGACGGCCAACCAGCATCATGCAGATGATGCATGCGCACCTCCGGAGGAAAGGAGGACAGAGATCTGGGCCGACGGTACAAAGTAGGTGTTTTGGTTTATAATTTTTTTCTATTTTTATCATAAATTAACTTTTTTTATGAATATAATATGTCTGTATAGATATCGTCCTCTAGAGGTACAGAGACGCCTAGGCCATATGCTGAGGCATAAATATGGTGGTCCTTGGATTAACTACTCTGATGCTCCAGACGAAAGAAAGAACTACTGGTTTACGCGCTTCAAGGTTAAAATAGATTTGCTTTTAATATGAATCATATAATTAATTCATATTATATATAACTGATAAATATTTGGTTTGCGCTCTTCTAGGATATATTTTTCTATCCACTGTACCAGGCCGAGCTTATCGAGGAGATGTTTTCTGCCGTAGCTGCCAAGCTGATCCACGACGCTATTAATGATCAGAAGGATCGTGATCATGCCGGAAAGCTGATCTAAGGTTGGATCATCCCTGATCAGTGGAATGCGATGAAGGCTCGATTCGACGAGCCAAGGTACAAGGAGAAGTCGGAGAAGGCCAAGGCGGCTAGGCAACATGCCTCGAAGTGGTGCGGTGGGTCGATTCCGATGACGAAACATTTCCGTCGTCTGGTATGTCTTCTCTTTAAGAAATATTATTTTAATGCAAAACCGATAAATTATTACTAAGATAATATATTTAATTACAGGTAAGGAAGGTCGGTAACGCCGACATGGTGACCGTCTTCCTGATCACCCATCGGAAGGGCGAAGGCCTTATTGACGAGAGGGCCGAGCAGACCTATGTAAGTATTACAATATGTTATCTTAATTTAATACTTCGTGTCAATTTTAATATAACTTAGTAAATATGATGCAAATAAATATTCATGTAGTTAGTAATAATAAGTACATTAATTAGAAATTAGAAATTATAGAGTACTATCCATACTTTCTAGGCCAAGTATCAGAGGCTGCGGGAACGGACGGCTGCTAGTGCACCTAATGCAGGAGAGGCCGGTACTTCCTCGCAGCCCACTCAAGCTCCGTCGGCGGACGAGCTGTGGATGACCGCCGCTGGTGGACTCCATAAGGGTACGTACTACGGTACGGGATCCTATGGCATCCTAGTTGTGACCCAGTCCTCTAGGGCATCTCCTGCTAGTGTGCATGGTCCACAGCCGTTCCAGGAGTCTGCCCGAGTCCACCAGATGATGGAGTCTCTCCGTAATGACCTGCTACGACGGATCGAGGAGCAGTCTCAGCACCCTACGGAAGATCCTGTGATGCTAGCACGATTGGATACGCTCGACCGCGGCATTATGGGACTCATGGAGACGACTGAGAGGACAGAGCACAGCGTTGGAGGGTTAGAGCGCACGGTGACGGAGCTGCAGACAGCACAGGTGACCATGACTGATAGGCTGAGATTGGTGACGGATTCGATGGTCCAGAGCAGTGATAGACTGTTATCTACTATGGATTCATACCACCAGCGACTTACAGCGTTGGAGCGTGCTGGTCCTCCGGGTGCGCCTTCATCGTCGTCGACTCCGCTGCCTCCACCGCCTTCTTCATCGACACCGACTCCACCGACGTCACTGCCTGCTCCATCGGTATCGATTTTACTTGAGGAGTATGAGTTGTTCTTATCCCTTCGTCGCGGCGGTGCCCCTCCTTCACCAGATCCCTAGTAGTCCTAGTTAGGACTGTTTGTTTGTGTTTGTTTGATCCTTTGTTTGTGACTTGGATATTTGTTGGTTGTGTAGACTTGGATGTTTGGATCCTATTTGTTGGATCCTATTCTGTTTATTGGTTGTGTGTAGACTTTGGTTATTTGGTTGTAGACTTCATTATTTGATGTAGACTTGGTTATTTGGATATTTGTTGGATCATATTCTATTTATTGGATCCCATTCTATTTGTTACCTGCTACATTGTGTTATACTGTTGTTTATGTTATTATTCGTTTCAATTGGATGTTAATGTGCTTTTGTGGTTTACGTTTACCGGTGTTATTCCACCGAAGGGGTCGACGAACCCAGGGAGAAAAGGATATCTGTTATACTGTGTCTTTATGGTTATCTTTTTAAACTGCAGGGAGAAAATAACATTCTGTATTTTATTTTATTTATTTTTTTTGCAGATTTACCGACGTTTATCGACGTTTACCGACGTCCACCGACGTACGTTTGCGTCGATAAACGTCGGTAAATCTGCAAAATTTTTCAGGGTACCGACGTTTACCGACGTCCATATACGTCGGAGACCGTCGGTAAACGTCGATGATCGTCGGTAATAATCCCAGGAATTACCGACATTTAGTGACATTTTAAACGACGGTAAACGTCGGTAAGTTTCCAGGATTTTACCGACGTGTAGCGACTTTCAACACGTCGCTAATCCACCGACGAAACGACGGTAGACGTCGGTAATATCCCATAATATACCGACGTAAATATACGTCGGTATTTGTGACGTTCGGCGACGTTTTAAAGATCAGCGACTTACGTTTCCGCGACAAGTCCAAAACGTCGGTAATTGCGTCGGTAAATATTTTTAGCGATGTAATTTGTTGTTTTAGCGACGTCTTTAGGCGTCGCTAAAACGACTTATTCTGGTAGTGAAATGCTCAATCAGCTCTCTCTTGCCAGTGGAATTTTTATTCCTGTTGCATCCTTGGTATTTGATTGCTTGGAATATACAGAAAGTGGCAAGAGTGACTCACATAAGAATGCATTCAACTTTGCATCAAACTTAAAGGTCAGAAGAAAATATGTTCCCTCCTGAATTTCCTACTGTTTTTAATTTATTTTTAACAAGTATATATATATATATATATATATATATATATATATATATATATATATATATATATATATATATAAAGAAAAAAAAGAAAAAAAAAAAGAAGAGAAAAAAAAATAATATATATATATATATATATATATATATATATATATAAATAAATATATATATATATATATATATATATATATATATATATATATATATATATATATATATATATATATATATATATATTTCCATCTTTTGCTTTAATTATTTAGAATGATCTCAAGATCATCACTGGCTCACTAGTACACATCTGAACTAATCTTGTCCTTTGATATCATTATTTCGTTATTTGTCCCAAAGAATATACCTCTGCTATCAGAATGCCAATTTTTGCTTGATATGATCTCATGGCCTTGTTGTGGGAACAGAAATGGACATGATTTTTACTTGCATTTTCCTAATCATCTTTGAAGGAAGAATTATTTTATGTACATACCCTCCAAAAATGTTCTTTCCATATGTTGCCAATTGCTCATGAATTCATGTAAGAACTCTTTGAGATGGATACCGCCATAATTTGTATATGCACTCCAATACGCCCTTGTTGGTTTGCTTTTCATCAAATCATTTTTTCAATCATAACATTTATCAAGTTAAAAGGACAGGATAGTGCACCCACAGTTATAAGCTTTTTTTTGTTGCACTAAACCCCTTGTGTACTTTAGATAAGGTAATTTGTACTTTTATTTGGTTCTGTTGATTGATGCTTTATATTTCTTCTAGATCCCTACTTCAATTTGTTGCTATTGTTTATGTAGGTGCCAAAACAATTGTTGAAAGCGCGACGTTTTCACGAGGATTGCATTCATTTCGCAATTGAGCTCTTCTCAGTGGAGCCATCACATATCTTTTCCCGAAGTGGCAACTATTCCTCTTATTCTCTTGAAAAGGTTCCATGAAAGGACTACGCTTGAAAACATGAAACGTCCAGTGAAGCGTTTTATAGACCAGGTACAAAAGAAAAAGGGTTATTAAACTAACAAATGAAGAGATGAGAGAAGTTCCAACAATGTATCTGAACCGCCACTTTTGTCTGAAAGACCAAACCCACATAAACAGCCCACCTTTGTGTATGTTGTCGGAACATGTGTCATTTTGCCTTTTAAAGAGCTTACAAGTATTAAGCATGGTAGTCAAAGACGTGCCTCGTAGCAAGACGCGGCAATTGCTCCTCGCACCTTACTACTAGACAAGACGCCTTTCTTTGGGTACACCCAAGGCCCGCCTTAGGCGCGCAAGACACAACCAAGAAAAGGCGCGTCTAGGCAACCCGTATGTGTTTTTTTATTTTTTTTACAAAAATCTTTGAGGCAGAAAAATAGCCCTTCATACAAGTGGGAGGGAGGTAGCCCTTTCCATAGGTGCCAAAGTTGGCTACAAATCAAATTAAAAAAACTAAAAGTTACTAAAAGCGTGGTAGGGATAATGCAAAATTTTCTTAGTTCTGTTGATTGCTGCTGCCATTGTTGCTATGCTATTTCACTTGGTTATATTTTTAACATGTTTTTGTTGGTTTTCATATGTTATTCGATTTTATTTCTTGCATTACTAATTTATTTATGTATATTATATATACTAGTCTACGTGTACGTGCTTTGCACGTATTTTAATTAGAATATCATAAGATCAGTTGTCGTCTTTTCGACTTTTTCAGATGATTATTTACGTGTGTGTGTGTTTTTTTTTCTTTTTACAATGCCAAGAGATTCAAAGTACAAATTTTATTTTCTTTAATTTTCTATTAAGAATAATAATCTTTGGAAAATGGTAAGGATAGAAAAGTTTATTACCATTGGAAAATGAAAAGTTGTATGGAAAAAGAAAACTTGCATACAAACTTTATTGCTTTGACTCTTAAACGTAAATGACATGTAAGTTGACATAATAACATAATGTTTATAAAATACTTAAGTGTATTTTAGGAATTCAAAAGTTTCACCACCAAGTTTTCACATTATATATATATATATATATATATATATATATATATATATATATATATATATTTTTGCGCCTCGCTATGTTTGTGCGCATGTCTCAGGTGCGTATTGTGTCTCGAGCGATATGGACCATTTGCGCTTCAAGTGCACCTTTGACTACCTTCGTATTAAGCCATCCATTTATGCAACATACATCTGTAAAAGAAGGTGCAGTACCTGTTGTACTGAATGATGAAATACAAAGTCTAAAGACAACCTCTCAACCGGGAAACTCTAACATTATCTGGCTCTGCCAACCACTAAATTAAGAATAGGAATCTAAATTGACCAACTATAGCTGCCTTTGCATTTGACTGTTTATCCCTCAATTACAGGTCGAGCAAAACTGCCAATTCATTCAGATGAAAAGAGACGAGGTTTCATTTTCACCAAGCGACCTTCAATCTGTAGACTCCTTTCTCCAGGTTTGCTTCCCAACGTTTTCTATGCCGCATTCATTCTGCTTCCCAAAGTTTTCAATTGATTAATCCTCTGAATTTGCCATCACAGCTGGAAAGGAGTGGTTCCGCCTCATTTTCTCAGTACTATGCCAGTATACTACAGAAGTCTCAGTTCAATCAAAGTTAGATGAATATAGGTAAGAACATCATCTCAGCATGTTAGATTACATTTGTAATTATTATAAATATGGCCCATAAGCCCAATCATGTAGACACTATATATATTGTAATCAGCCCCCATCAATAAAATAAGGCATTATTATTTCCTACATGGTATTAGAGCCTCCCGAAAAATCCTAACCGTCATCTCCCGAAAAAAAAAATCCTGACCGATCCGGCGCCGAACGCGGCCGACGTCCGCTCCCGTGCCTGACGCCCGCTTCTGCGCCGATCGCGCCGACCGCGAACAGCGCCTGACTGATCCCGGCGCCCGACTGATCCCAGCATGAGGGCGCATCCGCCCGACTGCATCCGACTGATCCCGGCGCCCGACTGTTCCCTGATCCACTCGCCCCTGATCGCGCCGATCGCACCGATCGCGGCTTCCCACGCCTGACCGTGCCGATCCACTCGCGGCTTCCCGGCTCCGACTGACCCGTCTGGCGGCTGACCGATCCGCCCGATCCGCACGGCCCGAGACGCCCGATCCGTCGGATTCGTCGGAGTAGTACAAAATTTTTGTACACCCGACATCCGCGATGGCTGATGATACAGCATCCAGCTACTCCGTCGCGACTGGCGGTGACGGTGCACACAACCCAATTGGTCAACCAGGAAATATTATTACTCCTATTGTTTTTCGTGGACCAAACTATGCTGAGTGGTCTCGGTCGATACGTCTCTCTCTGATCTCTAGGCGAAAGATCACTTTTTTTGAAGGTACTGAAATCAAAACTGTTAATGATGCTAGTAAATTGCTTGATTGGAGATGTGTGCAAGCGCTATTGGTTCAATGGCCTCCCATTGATCCGTCTCTGAAGAAATCTTTGCCGTACTTTGAAGAGGTTTATTCATTGTGAAACTTGTTGGAAAAAAGATTTGTTGTTAGTAATGGCACTCGAAAATAACAAATTAAGGTGGCTTTGGCTGAGTGTAAACAAACGACTTCGATGTCTGTGGAAACCTACTTAGGAAATTTGTAGTCTTTGTGGGATGAACAAGCTGCTTATTTTCCATTGCCTACTTGTACCTGTGGTGAACTTGCTGCAAAGCTACAGGCTATGAGGGATGAAGATCACTTTCAGGACTTTATATATGGGTTGAATGCTGAGTTGTATGGTCATACCCGATCTAATCTTCTGGCTCAGGATCCTCAGCCAAGTTTAGATCGGGCATACAGGCAGTCCGTGAGGAGGAGGATATACGAAAAACTCAGGTCCAATCCGCTGCTGAGGAGGTGTTGGCGCTGGCTATCAAGACTTCATCTCGTCTTTCTACTACTTCTAATAGTAGGACCTCAGAGGGACAAATCAGGTATAATGTACTCATTGTAAGAAAACAGGTCATGATGTTGCAACTTGCTTTACCAAGATTGGCTGTCCAAAGTGGTGGGAGACTCGTCCTCGGCGTGAGGGCGGACGTGGTGCTGGTGGTTGCAGAGGCCCGACACCACAGCAGAGATGTGATGGGGGACGCGGGGCTGGTGGCGCAGGAGTTTTTTATCATGTCGTCGCTGCTGGTCATGGTGTCCCTGCTAGTCTTGCTGGGAGTTCGGTGGATATGATGCATGGAGGGTATCCTTCGCCACTCTCAGGTGAACAATGGCAGAAACTGATGAGCTTGCTGGGTAACGACAATCCTTCCAACCCTGGTTCTTCAAACTCTGATCGTATAATGGGTAAGAATTCTTCTGTCACTTGGATATTCTATACAGGGGCTACTCTTCATGCGACAGGTTCTCGTGACTGTTTAGTTGATTACTTTGAGGGCCCTGTCTGTCTTGTAATTTTGCCTGATGGGAACTGTTGAGGCTGTTCTGAGAGGCAAAGTATTTTTGACTGCTTCATTGGTATTGACGAATGTTCTTTATGTTCCGACATTGACTTGTAACTTGATCTCTGTCTCACAATTGATTGGTGCCAGAAATTGTGATATTTTATTTACTCCTGATTTGTGTTTTATTCAGGACCGAAGTACGAGGATGGTGATTGGAGCAGGTGAACAAAGGGGTGGATTTTACTTCTTGGGGGAGGTTCCATCTTCTTTGGCTTCGGTGATCCTGGCATGCAGAGAGAGTGATTCTGAGGTTTGGCATAGTAGACTGGGACATCCTTCAGATAAAGTAATGCAGACTTTTCCTTTTTTTTTCTGGTAGTAGTGTGTTTTCTCATAAGACTTGTGATATTTGTCATCAAGCTAAACAGACTCGTGATGCTTTTCCAGATAGTAGTAGTCGTGCTTTGAGATACTTTGAACTTATACACTGTGATTTGTGGGGACCATATCGTGTTCCGTCATCTAGGCACGATATTTTTTGACTTTGGTGGATGATTTTTCTAGAGCTGTTTGGGTTATTTTATTGACGGATAAGTGTGATGTTTATTCTATGTTTCTTAAATTTATTACTATGGTGAAGTGTCAGTTTGGGGCCGATATACGTCGTGTGCAGAGTGACAATGGCACTGAATTTAATTGTTTACGAGATTATTTTTTATCTCAAGGTATATTGTTCCAAACGTCCTGTGTTGGGACACCTCAACAGAATAGAAGGGTGGAAAGAAAATATCACCATATTTTAAATGTAGCCCGGGCATTAAGATTTTTGGGTTCTCTTTCTGTGGATTTTTGGGAAGAATGTGTTCTGGGTGCGTGTTATTTGATAAATAGAACACCTTCTAGTATCTTGCAGTGTAAGTCTCCTTATGAAGTTTTATATGGTTCGGCTCCTTCGTATGATCATCTACGTATTTTTGGTTGTCTATGCTATGCGTATGATTTGAAATTCCGAAATGATAAATTTGGAAAATGTATCTTTGTTGGGTATTCCCTTGATAACAAGGGATGGAAACTGTATAATTTGGAGACTGGTAAATTTTTTGTATCCCGTGATGTTACTTTTTATGAAAAAAATTTCCTGGGTGTGGCTCTGCTAGAGAGATGTCTTCTGCAACACGTCATACATCTGTTGGGGTGCTGGAAGACGATATCGAGGTTTTTGGGATGGTGCCGGTTGCGGTTGCTGAGGCCGAAGTGGACACTGGCGGCTCGGCACCGAGTGGCGAGGATGCGCTGGTAGCTACAGAAGTATTGACAGGAGAGTCTGTTGGGGGTGATGCGGGTACTACTGATGATACAGGGGATACAGTGTTGCCAGAGTTGCCCGACGAGGTAGTATGGGGAAGAGAAATGAGAAAGAAATTACAGCCAGTATGATTACAGGATTTTGTGACGAATGCTGTTCGAAGTACAAGTCCCCCCTTCACCACAGTTCATCTGTTTCTGTCACTTTCTCAGGTACTTCCATAATTTCTAAGTTATGACATATTTACTGCTGGACACAGAGATTTTCTTGCAGCTATCACTGCAGATATTGAGCCTACTTCATATCGCCAGGCCTCGCGAGATTCAGGCTGGCGCACGGCTATGCAAACTGAAATACAGGCTCTGGAAGATAATGGGACATGGAGTCTTGTCGATTTGCCTCTTGGGAAAAAAGTTTTGGGAAGTAGATGGGTGTAAAAAATAAAGTACAACTCCGACGGCAGTGTTGAGCGCTTAAAGGCACGGCTGGTTGTCTTCGGTAATCATCAGGTTGAGGGGATCGATTATTCAGAGACATTTGCCCCGGTAGCTAAGATGCCTACGGTTAGGACGTTCTTGGCTGTTGCAGCTGTGAGAGGATGGACTTTGCACCAGATGGATGTGCACAATGCTTTTCTTCATGGAGATCTGACAGAAGAAGTGTATATGCAGTTGCCGCCAGATTTTTCGCATAGTGAACCCAACAAAGTGTGTCGTCTGGTCTCTATATGCATTGAAACTGACACCATGTTGTTGGTTTGCTAAGCTTACTGCTTCCCTGATATCCTATGGATTTATTCAATCTCATTCCGATTATTCCTTTTTCTCTCTTTTTAAAGGGAAGGTAGAGTTGCATGTTTTGATCTATGTGGATGATATGATTGTGTCTGGTAATGACTTAGGTACTTTAGATGCTTTCAAAAAGTACCTTAGTTCTTGCTTTCACATGAAGGACCTTGGTGTGTTGAAGTACTTTTTTGGCATAGAGGTGGCTCGAAGTGCAGAAGGAATTTCCTTGTGTCAAAGGAAGTATGCTTTGGACATCATTTCAGAATACGGCTTGATGGGGTCTCGACCTGCTGGCTTTCCCATGGAGCCCAATCACAAGCTGGCAGAATCGACTAGTCGAAAGATGGCGGATGCAGAGACTTATCGGAGGCTGGTTAGGAGGTTGATTTATCTATCATTGACTTGCCCTGACTTAGCCTATGTTGTGCATATCTTACAGGAGCCTCGACAAGATCATTGGCATGCTGCTTTGAGAGTTGTCAGATATCTCAAACATGCACCGGGACAGGGTATTCTTTTGTAAGCTTATTGTGATCTCCATCTTTCTGGTTGGTGTGATTCTGACTGGGCTAATTGTCCCTTGACTCGCCGCTCTGTTACAGGCTGGTTGGTATTTCTGGGGGGTCTCCTATTTCTTGGAAGACCAAGAAGCAACCAACTGTTTCCCGATCTTCCGCTGAAGCTGAATACCGATCTCTCGCTGCGCTTGTTTGTGAGTTAAAATGGTTGAAGGAGTTATTGGTGTGTTTGGACGTTCGCCAGGAGACTGCTATGTCGGTGTATTGTGACAGTCAGTCAGTCCTGCACATGGCTGAGAACCCGATATTTCATGAGCGCAGTAAGCATATTGAGGTAGATTTGCATTTTGTTCGCGATGCTATTAGAGATGGCACCGTAATAGCCTCGCATGTTCCTACTTCTACTCAACTGGACATCTTCACCAAGCCCCTTGAAAAGCATGTGTTTGATTCTTTCATTCCCAAGTTGGGCATTTGTGACTTGCATGCTCCAACTTGAGGGAGGGTGTTAGATTATATTTGTAACTATTATAAATATGGCCCATAAGTCCAATCATGTAGACACTATATATATTGTAATCAGCCCCCATCAATAAAACAAGGCATTATTATTTCCTACACAGCACAAAAAACTGCTCCAATTTGGTTGCTTTCAGTTGGATTACAAAGGGACTAATCGGCTTGACTGGTTTTATTGCGTATACAGCAGCAAGAGAAATGGATACGGGTCAAGATCAAGTACTGCAAGAATGGAGGAAGTTCTGGCAAAAGTGCGTGCACGACTGCTGAATGGGGCCATGGAAAGTGTTGGTTTCTATGGAGTTGGCATCAGTTGAGGGTCTTAAAAGCTCGGCTATGGAAAAATGACGAGCTTATGGCCGCGTTGATTTGCATTCATATACACGACTAATAGTCGTTGCTTGTGCGCCACAACGCATTTTTGTTTGTTACTACCAAACTTTGCATCTGTATTCCGTATATTCCAAAGCGACAACGGCTTCTTTTATGTTTTACGTTTTATCTAAACATATAGGAAGAGAGGTGCTATGATATATACTTGGATTGGAACTGAAAGTTTTTATGTAATAGTTTGCTACAACGAATTGTTGTTGAAATGTCCCGAGCTCTCTAGCCTAGTAGTATTAGAGCGAACACATGGAGGGGTCAGCAAGGTTCGAGTCCTCTAATTGCTAATTGTGTGCGTGGCATTTCAAAAAAAAAATTGTTGTTGAAATGATAGGTGGATCACATAACTGCTTGGCTATTCCCATGTTTCCTCCCATAATAGTGCCTCCGTCTGATTCGCAAGGCCTAAACTATTTACGTTTATTTGCATTTTGGGCCACAACAAATAAGGCCCAGTGTCCCATGTAAATCCAAATTTATGGCCTTTCTTGATTCTACTGCTGCGAATATTTGGGTGCACTTTTGCCAGGATATGTTGATTCCTTGTCATTGTAATTATTATTTATCCAACTCGAGTTTCAAGAATGCAAAACTTTTCTACCAATCACTCAAAAATTTAGTCTATTGACCGTACGTGTTTACTCGAGACTTATGGACCATTTTATTGACAACGAACAAGCAACATGTAGGCATTATTGCCAAAGATGCGGTTGTCCTAATGATGATGAGTGATGGGTGAGCTTTCGGTTTGTTCAGTTTCAACGGAAATAAAATATTTAAAATCTAAAATCTAAAATCGAACCCAAATCGAAATTTGTCATAACTGGAACCTCGGTTATTAAAAAAGAAATTTGTTTTAGGTAAAAGCCTACAAAGGGTCTGTCTGTCACCACGACTACGGTCGAAGCGAAGCGGTACTTAAGTGTTCTCCGGTGAACCTCCGTTAGCTGGGACAGTACCTCTACAGCTAATCCAAGATTGATTAACGTTTTATAAACTAAAGATTTTGAGATCTAGTT
Organism: Iris pallida; assembly: GCA_029216955.1. Taxonomy (NCBI): domain Eukaryota; kingdom Viridiplantae; phylum Streptophyta; class Magnoliopsida; order Asparagales; family Iridaceae; genus Iris; species Iris pallida. The sequence goes on along the minus strand of JANAVB010012357.1, from coordinate 35,553 downwards.
GCAATTGTTATCTGATGGATTTTGGATTTTAGATTTGATGGAAAATATTATTTAATGATTTAATTTTACAAAGGTAACATATATTGATCTTCATAGGTTAATGTTTGTCATCTTTTGATATATTCATTTTTCTGTCACACTATTTCATATTCAGACTTGATGATCTTGTGACTACTCATTGAATATTATGGTCTTGTGATTTCGTCTTTAACTTGTGTAATATTCAATAATTTTGAGCTTTATATTATTATCTTCTTATTCAAGTTACTTACTGTCTACAACAGTAATTCTTTGCAGGGAAGAAGTCATGCATATTGAATGTCTCTCTCTCAAAGCGTTTTTTTTCTTTAAACCTTACGGTTGTCAGGTGGACACCGTGCTAAGGCTTTAAAAGGGAAGAAATGAACTTTGATAAGAAGACATAATATTTTTGAATTAGTTTTCTACTTCTGAAAATATGTTTCTGAAATTCTGAAATTTTATATATATTTTTGGATATAACCATGTAAAGGTGGAATAGTTAATTGTTTCAAGTCAATTAGCCCCTTGACATGCCATATATCTAGAATACACTTTTCTTTGGACATTTATCTAGTCATGTTTATTTTTTCAAATGGATTTATTTATGATTTATGGATTTTTTATTGAAATTGTTTCTGTGATTCGAATCACCAGCTTTCAGTCCGAGGACTAAATGGACGCATTCGAACATTTTTTAAGATAGTTTTTCGTAATAAATTCCACAATTTTGAAAAGTCTTTTTGATTTTTTTGATTTATTGAATCTGTCCGGTACTCAAATGTTATTATTAAAGACAGTTTTCAAAATCTTTTTATGTCTTGAAATATTTCTTTTATATATATATGGGAGATACATATTTTGTTTGTTCATCTTTAAGCGTTTATTTATTAGATATTCATTTTTTTGCCTAAAGATGATATTTGTTTTGAGTTTAAAATTTTATATGCATTTGATCAAAGGAAAGAAAATATCTTGGATATCCCTTAGATCTTGTGATTATTTATTTTATCTATTTTTGCATATAAATTACTTCGGAACTAGATACTCATATTTTAAGGGAGCAAAATTAATTGTTTCAATTTTTTTATGTCCTTAATATGTGGTATACCTAGTTCATCATGGACATATATTCTTTTACTTAAAATATCTTGTTGAGTTGTTCATGATATTTGGATATGTATTAGATGAGAGAATATATGATTATCATTATTACTATTTATTTTTAATTCTCTCATTCGAGTTTCTAAAAGTTATCTTGCCATATATATATTTAATTATCCTTATTTGATTTAGTTTAAAATTACTTTTGGCATTTTTTATTGAGATTTTATCTTAAAGTTCATCATTATCTATATTTAGACTGATCATACTTTGCGGTGGAGCATTCAAGTCGACTGAATTTCTCCTTCTCAAGTATTTTGTCTTTATTACCTTCATGTTTATCTGATGGATATATATTATGCCAAGGTAAATGAATTCAAATGCATGAACTTTGGTATAGATTTTGCATAGATTCTAGTATACTTATTTTGATCTCTTTTTGATGATTATACTCTTTATGGAATTGATTCACTAATTTGTATGGATAAATTATGAATCATATTATTTTTTTGTGATCATTGTTAAAAGTCTCATTATATTTTTGACTCTTTTATATATACTAGATCTGCGAATTTCTACTCCTCATGATTTATTTATGACCAATGATTGATTCCTACTATATTGATATTTTTTTGGTCTATTTCAAAACACAATATGATGAACAAAATATGTTTTGAATGTCATTTTTGGATTTCTAGTTGGTAAACTATGTATTGATTGATTTCAGTGTTCTTTATTAAAGTTCAACCAACTATGTTGTGTTTCGATAAGTTTTTTTTGTTATGCAATTTTCTAAACTTGTCGTTACACTATTCTCCTAATCCTTGATTATGATTATTTTTGCTTTCCTCCTTTACTTATGCTTGAATTCATTTTAGCTCTAATTATGCTTATTTTTTATCATGTCAAAAGGGGAGAAATAAGTTTAAGTTGGCACACAATAGTCCAGTATTATGTGTTTATTAGTGATACATGCATCTATTGTATCTATATTAAACTTAACCGATTTACCATAATCAAAACGGGGGAGATTGTTAGCCCAATGATTATATCATATTTTTGAATATGGCTAATCAATTGAGTTTAAGATAACGACATCACTAATATTCATGTAATCGCTATTATGTTACTACTTTAACTTAGCATTGTCCTAATGTTCTGTATCAGTCATATTGTTTTGTTTGCCTAAAATGTATTTATAGACATGCTGTAAGCATGATCAAACATGATCAAACCAGGACATATGCAATAGAGAATTATTGATGGGCCAAAGACGGTGTCATACAAGAAGATTTCTCTGAACCGCCCAACGACCTATCCGGGACCTCGCATCGGGGGTTTCGCTGCCCGGTCAGTGGACAGGGGTCGAGGGGGCAGCGCCCCCTGTGGGGGTTCGGGGGTGAAGCCACCAAAAGGTATTCAGATTTCCAGATCTGTTTATCTTTGGACGACCGCCGTCAAGAAAAAATACGACTTCAAGTCTGCTCAAATATTTGAAGAAAGGCGTCATCAAAGGGCTCTTGGTTTTCCTATTTCATCAATGTATTTTTCATATTTATTGAGTCTAAGAATACGATATAAACTGCGTCGTATTGGCAAATAGGCTACCCAAGAAACGTTTTCAAAATACCCTTTTATTTTGAAAACAAACCCACTTACAAAAGCCCAAACTACTTTCTAACTGTTTGACTTTTTAAAAAGCCCAAAAACCAATTTGCAAAAACCCTAACAGAACCCTAACAGAATTTGGCCCGAGTTTGGTCCAAATTCGGCCAGAGTTCGGTTAGTGAACGTTGCTTTTTGAACTTTGTCTTCCTGCAGTTACGGATTCCCACGAGATTTTCTCATAGAGTTCTTCCCTAATTCTGTCAGAATTCTGCCTTTAGAAAAACTATAAATAGAAAAAGATTTCGATCATTTCAACACACCAATTCACTTTCATATCTCTTCTCTATAAGCCTACTACTTCTTTCGAAGTGTTCTGAGCTATTCATTTTCAAATTCCAAGCCAGTTACAATCCTCTAGTCGATTTGCCAGTGCGGTACGGTCTAGAAGCTACAAAGCGATTGTAATTAGAGGCTTGATTGAAGGTAGACACTTCACAATTGAAGTTGGTCGAGTACTTCGGATCAAAGCTCGCGTTGTAGAAGTTGTAAGAACTTCGGATGAAAACTTGTGGTGATTTTCCATAGTGGATTCAATTGGAAGCTAGTGTTCTTCCGACTGGACTAGTCCTCACAAGAGAAAAACCAGTATACATCCTTGTGTTTGCGTTTGCTCTCTACTCTCTATTTTTCATTTACATATCTATGATATATATACTATGTGATCTTGTTACTAACATTTTTAAATAGTTAATTTTTGCTGCCTACTCTATTCATCCCCTCTAGAGTATTACGCTTTACAACTCGTTCCTACAATCGTTCCTACGAAAGATTGTCGCTCTACCTGTATAGTCCCCATGCCAAGTACTTCATGCAAAAGTAGGGGTACGACATGGAGACTACCCCAGGTCTGAATTACGGTAACAGCCGGCGATCGCCTCTGCAGCTGTCAGTCCCAACTGGAAAACCTAGGGATTATTACAGCAAGTCCAGACGCGGTCTCGGTTATGTTACACCAGCAACAACGTCCGAGAGCTCCGATGAGAAATGCGAGTGGCATTCTCACTCATCCGAATTGCCTACATATGATTCCGATGACATCATTGGGAACATATTCAGACAGGCAATCCCTGTCAATATGGCATCCGCTGACATTCAGGAAGAGGACTAAGATCTGTCCGAATCCATCGAATTGGAGCCATGGGTCCAACAACTGGATGCACAATGGGAGAAGCACTTTGAACAATGAGACCCTCCCACTGAAGACAAAGTCATGCAAGTTAACCTCGGCGACGAATCCTCTCCAAAGCCAATCTTCGTCAGTATAAGCCTGACGGACGATGAACGGGATTCGCTGTTGCAACTAGTCAGAGAATATATCGACATCTTCGCTTCGAGCTATGAAGACATGCCAGGGCTAAATCTCGAGATCGCACTTCATAAGCTCAATATTCATCTGGACGTAAAACCAGTCAAGCTACCGCAACGATGGTTCCGTCCAGACATCATGAATTCTATCGAAGTGGAAGTAAACAAGCTTATAGCTAGCGGTTTCTTCCACGAGGAGCAGCACCCAGACTGGGTAGCTAATATAGTACCAGTCATCAAGAAGAACGGAAAGATCCGAATCTGCATCGACTTCCGTAATCTGAATGCGGCATATCCTAAGGATGAATTCCCTCTTCCAATCGCCAACATAATGATCGATAATACGTGTGTACTACTAAAATACAACGATTTAGCGACGGCCATATCCGTCGGAAATTCGTCGGTATTTTTCATTACCGATGGATTTCCGACGGATACGGGCTAAAAAAATCCGTCGAAAATAACCTCGTCGCTAAAACTAGCTCGTCGCTAGTCCGCCGCTCTGCGACTAATTAGCGACGGATTTCCGTTGACAAAATAAAAACATTTAACGACGGTATGCCGACGGTTTCCCGTCAACATCGACAGGTTAAATTTTTAAAATATTCATACAAATAGCGACGGACAATAAGTCGCTAACTCGTCGCTAACCGCGTATCAGAGGGTTTCTGATACGCAATATCCGTCGCTAAGGCGTCGCTAACGTCGACGGATTAGCGATGCATCAGCGACGGGTAATACGTCGCCACACTTCTGGAAATCTTCCATATTTCCAGAACATGATCGACGGAAAATCCGTCGCCATTCCGTCGCCTCTCGACGGATAGTCCGTCGGTATGCTATCGCTATCTGATATTCGTACAATTAGCGACAGATATTTTGTCGCTAAGCTGATGCGAAGCAGTCGCCAAATACACTACCTCGTCGGATTAGCGGCCATTTGGTGACGGATAATCCGTCGCCATGCTTCTGGATATCTTCCATATTTCCAGAACATGAGCGACGGAAATTCTGTCGCCATTTCGTCGCTAAAATTTTCCAGAAACAGTCCGACGAATAATCTGTCGGGAAGTCGTCGCTATCTGCAAACGTCCGTCGGTAGTCCGTCGATAAACCATAGCTATCTGCAAACGTCCGTCGGTACGTCGTCGGTAATCCGTCGCTAACTGAAATATTTTTGAAAAAAAAATTCAGAAAAGAGACTATTCCCTGTAATATAACATATTTAGCATCTACCATACACAAATATAACATATCCGACATCCAATATATTCAACAAATATCCATATTGCCAATACAATATCTCCAAACATCCAATATATCACAACATAAATAAAATATCTAAAATATACACATCCAAATGTATAAATGTCCAAAAAAATAAATAAAATCACTGAGAAGAAGAAGATGGATCGTCTCGTGCTCTCTCCGCCACATTCGTTCTGCGTATATAATCCTCCACCATATATGGCGGCACTTAGGACAAGACGTGGTCTGGAAGCGAACGTAGTTGCTCCGACGACATCATGTCAAGGAGTGCCACGATAGTAGCATCTGGTACCAAGCGGGCCTTAGAAGAGCGGTAAAAAGATAACCGTCCGGAACAAGAAGGACCAGGTCGATCCGAAGCACCGGCAGCAGCAGTAGACGGAGCGGCAGCAGACGGACTAGGAGCAGACGGATCGGGAGCAAAAGAAGGATGCGGATAGTGCCCCAGCACTATCGACCGTAAATCCGACACCGCCGTGGCGAGAGTCGCAAGCTGCATCCTCACATCGTCTGCGGGGGATACGGGAGGAGGCAGAGGCGGTGGATATCTCGGAGTCGACGTCTGCAAAAAATTTGCCACAGAACCTAAGCCGTACAGGTGCCCTTTCCTAAAGCCGTCGGCGGATTCTATGAACACGTCGTCGTAGCGAGCGACCATAGAAGAGGGCGTCTGGGTGGGCGTCGTTTTGCCGACATCCTCGGTAGGGGGCTCAATCCGACGGAGTGCCTCACGATACGCAGCCTATCCAATGAATGTGTTTATACTATAAGTTTTCCTAAGTTATAATCTAAATGCTATGTTTCCCTAAGTTATAGTTTTAATCCTAAGTTTATCTAATTAAGTTATAGTTATAATCATATGTTTCCCTAAGTTATAGTTATAATCATGAACGTAAGTACTTACATCAGTATCCTGGGCCCTCGCGTCGACGAAGCTCCCGTCCTTCCGTCTCTTGTGCGTATGCACGAATACGTCGTGAGCGGTGACCGCCTCCGCCTCTCTCCCCTCCTTCACTGCCAATTGGGCCTGCATACGTAGAATTTAATTATCTTCGTATATTAATAGTACCGAATTAAATAGTGGAATGAATTTGCAGTATCTCACCAAATCTGTACGCGTCCGTGCGTGGGGCCTTGACCCCCCCGTATGCAAACCTGCGGCCTGTCTATTCGCCTTGGCTTTCTCTGATTTTTCCTTGTATCGAGGAGTATTCATCTTCTCCAACATCTCCTCATAGTACTCCGCCCGGATCCAGTCCTTCTTCGTATGCGCCGTACGAAGGTCGTACACCGCATCCCGTATCTTCTTCCCAGCGGCGGCTTTGTAGGTCCTGCGGATCGCCTTCTCGAGATGGAGGGGCCACCAGAACGTCCTCTGACACACAAATTCAAATATCACATAATTAAAAAATTAATGAATTAAAGAATAATTAATAATTAACCCTAAGATATATACCCTCATCTCGTCGAGCCAGACGTACTGCCTGTCCTGAGGCACCTCAGAAAAATTGAGGTAGGGGCCATGGTAGTTTTCTCGGATAATGTACCCTAGACTCCGGGCAACATCCCATGGGAAAAATCTATAAAAAAGCAACGACCGGATTATTGACTTGAATAAATGAAAAATTTTAATAAATTAACTTAAATTTACTTACGATTAACCCGCCGGCCATATCTCTCGTCGGAACTCGCCCGTCGGCCTCTCTGGTGGCGTCGGAGGATCCGAAGGTCCGCCCATGTACTCCCCGGTAACAGGATGAAACTGAATCCGGGGGTACTCCGGGGCCCACCCTGGAGTAACTGCTGGGTCCGCTGCTGCATCTGCTGATGCATCCGCTGGTGCATCCGGTGGCGGAACGGATCCGCTAGCAGATGGAGGAACGGATTCGCTAACGGATGGAGTCGCAGGCCTCGACGAAGATTGACGGCGGGAAGAGTGTGCGCCCGGGCTCTCCAGGTCGGGATCGGAGGTCACATCCGGGGAAGACGTCTGGCGACCACGACCGCTACCACCACGCCCACGCCCACGACCACCACCACCACCACCACTATCACCACCACCACCACGGCCAGTACCACCAGCACGAGTGCTCGCAACTATGCCCTGTAAATAGAACACATAAACATAATTAATAATATAAAAGTATAAATGAATATAAAACTAAACTAAAATATATATACCAGCAGTAGGGCGACGAGTGCCGGCCAGAGGAGTAGGACTAGGTGTGCCATCTGTAAAAAGAAAATCATACAATAAGTAGATGATCGAACGACAAAAACATGAACTGAAAGAAGAACTCAGAAGTTTAATTTAAACTGAATCGTCCTCGTCAGCAGCCTCGGCCTCGACAAAAACATGAACTGAAATATACCAATATTTAATCATCGTCATCGTCCTCGTCCTCGTCTTCATTCTCATCATCATCCTCATCCTCATTCTCATCGTCGACTTCATCTGTATCCTCATCCTCATCAAGTTCTTCTTCTTTTTCTTCTTCTTCTTCTTCAGTCTCAATACTTGGGACAATACGCCTCTTTCTTCCTTAGTTGACATCTAAGCCCTGTATATCAACCTCTTTCTCCCCTCTATTTTCTTCAGCAGGAGGTATATCAACCTCTAATTCAACATCCATGGTATCCGACTGTTGTCCCAAGTATTGGGGCTTTTCGATCTCATCCTCTTGGTATGCTGGGTCTCCAATGTTGAATGTATTTCTAGATTTAATCTTGCATACTGCCCACCAGTCAAATCGATCTCTACGACGCCTTAGGTAGCTTGTATAGTAGACTTGAACAGCCTGACTTGCTATCACAAACGTGTCGGACCCTCTATACCTCCTGCGATGATTTATATCGACGAATCCAAATTGTTTATCGATTCTCCAACCGATATTTGGTGTCGTATTGAACCACTCACATTTGAACATCAAATATGCATATCATATGGGGCACTATATTGTAAATCTACAATATCCCGAAGCACTCCATAATAGTCAAAGTTTGGCTCGTCGTCATAGATGGTGCCTCTTATGCAAACACCAGAATCCTTAGTACTGAAGTTGTCATTGACAAATTCGGCATTTATAGCATGCTGAGTTGTCCTAAACTTGAAGCCATTAACGACATAGCCTGGGCAAGTCTTCGCATGCTTCTTCGGTCCCAATGCCAAATAACGAATGCTCTCATTTGTGAGTGTTGTTTCAGGCAATAAAACCTGTAAACAAATAATGATAATTTAAATATTTTACTTGTATATATTTTAATGGTAGACGCATAACATATTATCTCAGTTATTTACATATTTTTGAAACCAGGTCGGAAAGGTACAATCAACCTCTCTTTGAAGTCCCTCATCGGTAATATCGGGTGTCCTTATTTTGACTTCATCTCTAAATACACTGTTAGAGAGAATAAAATAAGTGTAGTCACTTACTTCACCAAATTAGAGATTATAACGAGGTGTAGTCACTTACTTCTCCAAATCTCTCACTTCTTGTATGTCACAATTTGACAATACATATCGGTGTGCGGCATCATTCTCATCGTCAGTCAACCACCGATTCTTCCTAGCCCCAATAGGCTTGCCCCTTAAATTGAATATACCTCCATCCTCAACGTCTTCGTCATTCCTTTGAGGTCTATTTCGATTTGTCTCGACATGTGTATCGAAATAAATGGAGCAGAATTTTGACACCTCCTCGATAAGATATGCTTCGCATATCGAAGCCTCTATATGAGCCTTGTTGCCAACTTTCTTCTTTAGATGGTGTAGGTACCTAGAAAGATAAATTATCTTGAGAATTGACAATGAATTATAAAATTCTACTTAAATTATATCAATTTTTATTTATCTTTGAAAGGGGTACATCCATCGATAATGAACAGATGCACCGACACGGACTTCGTATGGTTGATGAATCGGTAGATGCTCCATGCTGTCGAAAAAGCCCGGTGGAAATATTTTCTCTAACTTGCAAATTGTTAAGACAATCTTCTCCTCAAGTTGTACCATATGTTGCACCATCATCTTAGTTGAACAGATATCCCTGAAGAATGTAGACAGCTCGGCCAACGGAACCCATACAGCAGAAGGCAACAACTCTCACAAAGCAATGGACAGTAATCTTTCCATAAACACGTGGCAGTCGTGACTTTTTATTCCTGTTAGCTTGCGTTCATTGAGATCAACGCATATAGACAAAGAAATTGACGGTGACAGTCAAAGAAAAAAATTTTTCCTCCATGTCTAAGGCGAACGCCTTACTATTTTCCATGCATATCGGACAAGACATGTTGCCGTACGTACTCCATCCCGATAGCATACCGTATGCTGAAAAATCATTGATTGTCCACATGAGTGAAGCTCTCATCTGAAAGTTCTATTTCCTGAAAATATCATACGTCGTGACACCGATATGCAATTCCCTGTACTGGCTTGTAACGATCCGCATTACAGAAGCTGCAACTTTCTGATACGCAATTCTCTTTGTAGTACAACATGCATCCGTTGCAACAACAATCTATCTTCTTGTACCCCAGTCCCAGTTGTCGGACCATCATCTTTGACTTATAGAAGTTTTTTGGGAGCTCTTTTGATTCCTTCGGTAACACCTCGTTGATTAGTTGTGTGATCCGATCATAGCAAGCTTGTGACAAATTAAAATCAGACTTTATGTTCAGCAACCGCATCATCACTGACAGTACAGAATGAGTCTCACAACCAGGATATAGAGGAGTATCTGCGTACTGAAACATATCATAGAACTCCTTCGCCTCGGGATTAGGATCCTCTGGATCAAAATTAGGCCCTGCCGCATCATACACCATATCTCGTGCAAGGTTCTGCACGTCTCCATAATCAACAGAGCATCCGTCGTCTTCGAGGACATCCATTGCACATTATCATCAAAAACATAAGTACCAGCTTTCGCCGCCTGTCTTTTCGAATATAATTCACCTTGCGATGACCACAAGCCGTAATCACGTACGAAACCCTTACGGGTCAAATGATCTCTCACAGTCACTACTTCTTCGTAACGTCTATTGTGACAATTAACACATAGACACTTGATTTTGTTACCGTCCATGTACTGAGCTTTGCTCATGGCATACTTAAGAAATACTTCAACGCCTACCTAAAAATCGTCACTAACACCAATTCTGCTCTCGTGTTGTCGTTTTTACATCCATGTACGATCAACAAAGTAACGATTCATCCTCGATTTGGATGTAAAAATCTGTATCGTAAGACAAACTAAACATAAGAATAGCCTGATACTTTAAACCATCCTCATAAGAATAGTCCGATACTCCGATCGGTATCGGCCGATACTTTAATAAATTATTAATATTAATAATTTATTAATACCTATTTGTTTTTTGATACCAAAAAATCTGATACTCCGATCCGAAACCACCGATATTACCGATACCCCCGACGCCGATACTCATAGGGCTAGTCTAATACCGATACCGGGACATGCCAAACTGTATCAGTATCGGACAGTATCGGGTATCGGTCAGTATCGGAGCGGGACATGCCAAACTGTACCGATATCGGTCAGTATCGGTCCGATATCGATTCCGATTTCGATACCCCCTTCCTCCGATCCGATACTCATAGGATTGGTCCGATCCGAAACCACCAATACCCCCTCCCCCGATCCGATACTCCGATTCGAAACCACCGATACTCATAGGAATGGTCCGATCCGAAACCACCGATACCCTCCACCCCCTTCCCTACCCCGCCGGACAGAAAACCCCCTTCCGCTCCCACACTCCTTCCCTCCCGACAGCAAACCCCCACCCTACCCCCTCCCTCCCCGACAGCAAACACCCACCCCCCCTCCCCCTCACCCCCGACAGCAAACACCCACCCCCTCTCCCTCACCCCCCTTCCCCTCACCCCGCCCCGTACCCAACACCATCCACCCCCTGCCTCCCTCCCTCCCTTGTCACGACCCGCACCCTAGAGTAAGGGCACGAGAAGTGGGTACGTCCAGCCTACGCCACAGTGTCGGCGGTAGAACGCTATCCTAGGTCACAACATCTAACAATATAAAGCTAAACAGTTTATACTCCCCGAATGGGGGTGACATAGCAGAAAGTAAACTCAATCACAACTAAGGCAGATGATAAGATAGCAGATAGATAGAACTGCTGAACAGAAAGGAAATCCCAAGTACAACAGAGAGTCTAAGTGTCTAAGATAAATATATATCCCCAGTATCAAATATATACAATCATCCAAGAGTACTATAAATAAAAACATCCTAGTCTAAGGGTGTGTCATCCACAGCTAGTGGGACCTGCTGCTGGTCCAGGTCCAACATCTCATCTAAGGTAGCACCGTAATAGGTATCCACACCAGCCTCCTCCTCGTCCTCTGTAATATTTTCAACAGGTCCAGTCAGGACAAGAGCGAGCACAATACATCTCAACAGTTCATAGCATGTTAGAAAATATAATCATGCAGTAAAGTAAGATACAGGAACTGAAAGAAGATACATGATGTAAACAGAGAAAGCTGTAATGGAAATATATCTACTGTAAATAGAGAACTATCAGTGGCTAGTGAGTCAGAGTACAATATAAACATGTATATGGCATAGGAGATTCTGATGAGACACTAAGGAGGTGATCAGGTGAGATACTACTTGGATATTATTCACATGTCTACTTCTACTCCTCCGTACCCCCAATAAATACACAAAGATCCAACCAGGTTATGTTGTGATTCCATGCAAAGGCCCACAAGGGGTGATACATGGATGTCCATAAATGGGTGATTCTAGGAATGCCCATAAATGGGGTGATTCAATGAAGACTCTGCTATCATGAGAGTACATGTCACAAGTGATCAATGAACCGTGAAGCATAGTGATACACCATGTAAGTGAAACGCACAGAACATGTAGTATACGATGCTCCCTGAGGGGATAACATCTCAAGAAGGGATCCATATAGTACTAATCCGTGTGACCAACGTGACAGTATCAAGTAAAGTAATTTAAAGCAGGAAGATAATTCTAAACAGGATATAAAATGATCAGAGAATGTACTATCCTGGTATCTGAGTGTCCAAGATAAAACTACTGTCCGAGGAGTGGTGTCTGGCTCCTATTTAGAATAGCACAAGTCACAACAAGTCCAGAATGGTAAAATGAAACACTACAATGCATTCTACAAGAATCTAGGTCAATCTAGGCCAAAGTCAACTCTTGGTCAACTTTGGTCAACCCTAGAAGTCAAACTAGGTCAACTATGGTCAAACTAGGTCTAACAAGTCCAAACTAGGTCAAACAAGTCATTCTAGGTCTAACTAGCCCAAACTAGTCTAAACAAGGCTAAACAAGTCTAATCTAGACTCACTAGTCAAGCAGGCACACACAGGCCATAGGCTATATCATGCCTATAAGCCAACCCATAACACATACACACATCTATATTTAAACATGATACACTCTTGATATATTTATATAATCTAATACATAACACACACACATATTTTATATATATATATATATATATATATATATATATATATATATATATATATATATATATATATATATATATATATATATATATATATATATATATATATATATAATATATATATACACTCTTGATACACACACATATTATATATATATATATATATATATATATATATATATATATATATATATATATATATATATATATATATATATATATATATATATATATATATATAATATATATATATATAATATATTTTTTTAATATATATATACATATATTTTTAATATAAAATATATATATATTTTTTTAATATATATATATATATATATATATATATATATATATATATATATATATATATATATATATATATATATATATATATATATATATATATATATATATATTTTTAAAAAAAAATATATATATATAAATATATATAAATATATATATATATATATATATATATATATATATATATATATATATATATATATATATATATATATATAAATATATATATATATTTATATATATATATATATATACTAGTACACATACAAGTTATATATATATGAGACTTATATATATACTTAATATAATCTATACATCCATTGCAAGTATCTATATTAGATACATATATATTACACAAACTTATATTATATACATCTGTACACATTACATTATATATACATTACACATATACATATACCTACATTAGGAAAATAGGATATAGAGAGTGAGTGTGTGAACATGAGTGAACTGTGAATGAGAGAGGGGGGACTGTTCCTGTGTGACAGGAAAGCTTGTGTGTGTGTGTGTGATTGCTTGTGTGTGAATGAATGGCATAGAGTGTGAGGGAATTAAAAACTGTGTGTGTGTGTAATGGTGTGTGTGAGAGTGAGAGAATGTGAGTGACAGTGGGTTAGGAAGGAAGGGAAAGGAAACAATTTCAGTTCAAAAAAAATGAAACAAGTTAACTAGGAATCAGTTTTAGTTTTTCCGAAACTGGAAAGGGAACCCCAAATTCAATCTCAGGTTTTTAGCCTATTACCAGTTCAACCAAACCTCAGGTTTTATATCAAAAATGACTCTCAGTTAAAAGAAGAGGATTTCAGTTCATAACTCTGTTAAAAGAAAAGGAAATCAATTCATTACAGGTTCTATATCTCAGATAAAGGAAGGAAAATCAATTCAATTCAATCCTACACTATCTCAGGTTTTATTTCAGACTTTTGAAACAGTCCCTTCCATTCAAAACCTGTTTTCGAAACCCAAACTCAACCAAACATCTCCCAAATATGCATACAAGCAGATTACATATAAGAGAACAATGTTAGGGACTTAAACATGTGACTTAACAGTATTAAACTAACCAAAATGTATGGCAAAATCTATATTAAAAACTGAGAAAAATCAGTGAATATAAACATGTATCAGAAAATTTAAGGAAATAGAATTTGATAAATAAAAATATGTTAAAATGTACAATAATTGGTTGGTAAAGTAAATATAACTTGTACACTTGTCTTAGGAAGTGTTTCGTGTCCACCACAATGTGACACGACGTGTCCACATACAAACAAACACAAATCGGGCACACAGACACTGCACAGTGCACTGTCTCGTGCACAGGTGTACGCGTGTCGTGCACCCGACACGACACGAATGGGGTCGTATCCTCGTGCAGGGTGGTTCGCCTAGGGTCCAGCTAGGTGTGTGTGTCCCTGAATTTGGTCCACGTGTCGCCGTGTCTAATATTAAAAGCCGTATCAGTGTCCTAATTAAACTGTGCGCAGAACAGTGCAATTCCAGTACACGACTGATTTCTCCCTAACCACTACACGAGATCCAATAAAACTTTGGGGGCATGATGTCAGTGCATGCCCCCTTGTGTCCACCAAATTTTGTGTCGAATGAACCCGTGTCGTGTCCTACAGGAGCCCCGAGTAGCAGGGGATGCGCCCAGGCCGCGCGCGCGTGTCCAACCGCGTGTGTACATGTGTCAAAACGACTCGACACGACACTGAATCAAACTCAGAGCACTAGAATCGTGTAAGCCACATCAAATCAACATTTCCTATTCAAAAACTTCCACAAAAACAAATCGAAATGCCCATTGGGGCATTTCGTCAAACACTTGCACACATCACTGATACGTGTCCGATACGGACACGTACAGGACACGAAAATCCACAAACCCTATTCCTACAGGACCAGGACACTTAGGGCTAGGTATTCATGCAATTAAAACCTAATTTTAATGGGTGGATTGGAAAATACCTATGTGTGTTCTTCAACACAAAAGCTCCTTCAATGAGGATCCCCAAAAGCCACCAAACTCCTTCAAATTGATAGAAAACTGAGATTAACAAGTTCCAACCGTAAGAAAACATTAATTAGAACATATTGCAATTTTTTTGGATTAAAAAGGAGTTAAAATAGATTTTCTAGGGATTTATGAAGTTAGGAAAATACCTCTTTCTAAACTTGTTCTTTCCTAAAGAGGCTAGCCCTAAATTGAGGAGAATATTTATAGGGGGGATTCCCAATGTGGGTGTATGTGGCCGGCCAAGAATTGTTAGGGTTAGGCATTAGCTAATGGGCTTTCGGCTTCTATGGCTAAGTTATATTAATCAAGGGTTCAACCATAATTCATGGCTTATGTCTAAATATTCTAACTTGAGTCAAATAACTAAACCATAGGTCAACTCTAGTCTAACTAGGGTTGTATGACCAAACCAAGTCCAAACTCAACTAGGGTTAGCTCCTAGGTTAGTCTACCAAGGTCATTGCTAGTCAAAGTCAACCTAGTCAACCCTCATTCAAACAATTCCAAAATAAATTCTAAAAATTCCCATAAATTCAAATAAATTCTAATAAATTCAAATAACCCCAAAAATGACAAAAATACCGTCAAACTAGAAATATGGTAGTGACAAATCTACCCTCCTTAAAAGAATTTCGTCCTCGAAATTGAAAGGCAAAATACAACTGATGAGAAGGATAAAAAGTATACCTCACGGTCCAAAAAGATATGGGTAACGCTCGCACATCTCATCCTCCCACTCCCAGGTAGACTCTCCTGGAGAATGGTGCCTCCATGCGACGCGTACCAAAGGTATCACCTAGTTCCTCAGAACCTTCTTCCGTCGATCCAGTATCTCCACTGGCTGCTCTGGATAGCTGAGAGGAGGCCCAACCTCAATCTCCGAATGATCAAGCACATGGCTCGGGTCATCCACGTACCGTCTCAACTGTGATACATGGAATACGTTGTGGACCCCCACAAGTGCAGGTGGCAAGTCTAGACTGTATGCCACGTCACCGACTCTCCCGCTGATAACGAAAGGGCCGATGAAGCGCGGGCTAGTGTCACGACCCGCACACTAGAGTTAGGGCACGAGAACGTAACAACGCCCAGCCTACGCCGCAGTGTCGGCGGTAGAATGCTGTCCTAGGTCTCATGCATCTAACAGTATAAGGCTAAGCAGTTTATACTCCCCGAATGGGGGTGACATAGCAGAATGTAAACTCAATCACATCTAAGGTAGAGCATAATGGAAGATAGATAAAACGTGAAATCCAAAAGAGATACATGAGATAGAAGTCTAAGTGTCTAAGATACATAAACCCAGAAGTACATCTCAAAACTCAAATACAGTAATCCACAAGTAAATACAACTCCCGACAAAATGAAATAACTATCTAAACAACCTCTACTGTGTTTCCTCTAGGCTAGCAGGCAATCCCAGGCCATCTGTAAAATTTATCAACAGGTCCAGTCAGGACAGGAGCGAGCACAATACATCTCATGCAGTTCATATCATGTCAGGAAATATAAAGCAGACAATAGAATAAGATACATGAAACGCTGTAAGAAGATGTACATAAAAGCAGGAGAGATATTTGATAACTGGAAATATATACATGATAAGTAAGAACTGTAAGTGACTAGTGATTTAGAGTACGAGATGGCATGTAATTGGCTTAGGTTGAACATGATGTACATGAGTGAACATGTAGGACATTAGCCAATAAGGTTGTGTTGTACATGATAAAACATGAAAAGTAATAGAGTGAACATGATGGGTAAATCATATGACCATTTATACTCACCCCTACCCACAATCAATACACAAGGATCTATTCAAGTTACGTTACGGACATGATGTTTTGGTTATACAAGAAACACATGAGGAAACATGAGCGTACATGAAAGAACATGAGAGTACATGAACGTACATGTAAGAACATGAGAGAACATGAGTGTACATGAATAACGCAGAAGCAAGAAATACATGATGTACATGAAACACATGTCATAAAGTATCCGATGCGCCCGCTAAGGGGGATAACATCCCAAGAAGAGATCCATATAGTACCAATCCGTGATGATAATGTGACAGCATCAAGTAAAAGTAATCTAAAGCGAGAATATAAGTCGTGACAAGTATGAAACGATCAGAGAATGTACTCGCCTGATATCTGAATGTCTAAGGTAAAGATACTGTCCGAGGAGAGGTATCTGGCTCCTAATTAGAACAGCACAAGTCACAACATGTCCAGAAGGGTAATATAAAGCACTACAATGTATTCTACATGAATCTAGGTCAAACTAGGCCAAAGTCAACCCTTGGTCAACTCTGGTCAACTGCACTAGTCAAACTAGGTCAAACTAGGTCATGTCCTAACCCAGTAAGTCTTACTAGGCCTAACCAAGACTATCCTAGCAAGCACACATCAATACAAGGCTATACAAGCCAATATACACCCAACTTTATATAGCATGTAATTATTCAATACTCAAATACGCAAGAATTCACATTGGATATACACTAGGTAATCTATTACTTTAAGCTATATATGTCTACACATATATACACATGCATATATTGGTATTCAACATTAGGTCTATAATCATGGCATTTCAAATGGTTATATAAACTTATATATTACAACACAATATGCTAACATATATATAATATACATACATAGCTAAGTTAACTATATTCATAAATACTTATTTAAGAGGCTATGTGTGTGTATGTGAACATGGCAAAGGGGCAAATGAGGGTTAAATGGGCATACATAGTGTGTACATATCAAAGAGTGTCAAAGTGTAAGTGAACAATGTGTCAAGTGTGATAGTGTCAACATAGTATAAGGGGGTACATGAGATAGGAATTGTGTTAACATAGAACATTACATCTCATTAACTTGTATATTGCATACATTATATCTATTATTACATTACATTCATGCTTGCATTCATTCATCATTCATTATTCTCTTGCACCACTATATGCACAATACATTACATACTATGGAACATACATATTCATTACAAGCCATACTTATACATGCTTACATTAGATAGGATACTTACACCTCATACATCATTATTTAACCATTTACTCATGCTTGTATTCTCTATTTAATTACATAATGTATATACATTAACATGGGTTAAAATCAAATAGAATATTATATTACACACAAGGGTGCACAAAATGCATATGCCGAATAGTAACTCCTACTAATAATCAATACTGTACCATCTCAGCATGAATTAAAATTTAGGATTAAAGTATGTTATAGATCTATGTGTTAGCTTTCCGAAACTTTAAACGGATCGCGTTTTCGTTTCCGGAAACTCCCGGAATCGCGAAAACACCGATGTCTTTCGTACAGCTGACACTCAAATAATTCTCCAGAAAGTTACAGAAAGAATTAGGCCTATTAATGCATATTTTTGGAAAGCTAACTTCAATATGCTTTTTTTTAAAAAAATGGAAGATTAACCGAGCTTTGAGCTAGAAGTTATGATATTTCTAAGTTAGGGATGAAATTAAAAACGTGGATAAAATCATGACGGATTTAGGTAGTTTGAGACAAAAGAACACAAGTATATAACATAATATATCAAGAACTCACTCTCTACACTAATATATATATATGAGACACTATAGAACACATCTCCAATACAAAAATATGAGATTAAACATGTAATAATTCATTCATACATAACAACAACACATAGTGTGTCCAAATTTGGGATTTTCCCACATGGACACAACTACAACACAAATGACACTCCTATGACCTCCAAATGGACACGAAATGGACACAAATGGAGATACAACTATGGGGTCATTTCTATGGGTTCAAAATAGACCTTGAGAAAATGAAAAGGAGAAGGGATTTATACCTTCCGATAGATCGAATCGAAGAAAAGACTTCCCGGAGCGACACCAACACGTAGAGATTCTAAAAGAACACGAACGAGCTCCGAATCCTCCCAAACTTGGGTAGCTTTCTCCTTGGCTAGAATGGAGAAGGAAAGAAGAAGATTTGGTGGTAAATAGAATGATTTGGTGAAGAAATTGCTAGGATTGCTCTCTAGGAATTTGGGGAAGAACAAGAGAGAGAGGTGGATGAGAATAATGAAATGAACTTGAGCCTATCCTCTCCCAAAGTGGCTGGCCATATGGGGCTATTTGTCCTATTATGGTAAGGTCCAAAATGCCCCCACTAACCTATATGAGTATTAGGAAAGGGCTAATTGGTTGGGGCTAAATTAGTCATTCTAAAGTCTCTAATCACACTAACCTTATCCATAATAATAGTCTAACCTCTAACTAAAATATTTCTATCATGTGGACTAAAATTAATACATATGGGCCATGCCTAACTAGTGTGTGGGTTCCACTAGAGTCAAACTACCCCCGGGTCCCCGTTTCAAGTCGGATTGAGTTGAAATTCGAACCCGACTCAAATAACCCCAAAACAATATCATAAATAATAGAATAATATAAAATAATTCAAAGAGGTCAAATACAAAAATATCCTTAGGCCAAAAATGACATTAAATATCATAATCACATGGTTAGGCTCTAGGTCAAACAGTCTCTAGGGTTTCACTAGCAAAACGTCAAAACCACAAGTCATTGATTTAAATAATTTTAAAATGATTTAAAATCACCAAAATCATATCATAAATTAAATATCATTATTAAATAATTATAAATACGAAATTTCAAAATTACCCTTATTTGGGAAACTGGGTGCTACAACTCTACCCACCTTAGAAAAATTTCGTCCTCGAAATTAAAATGTCCATACTCCCTCTAGGTCAAACCCCCACAATCAAAGTCCCAGATTAAAACAAATCATGTGATCAAAAGGACGACATACAGAGTCATGGCATACGGTGGTAGTGAAAGTCTCATCTAGGTATACTAGTCATGCTAACCGAAACGGTCATAGGGTATCAAAACATACAAGCAATCTAGGGTGCTAAACTAGAGAAGTTACAGAAAAACAAACCATCAAAACTGTAAGGCGGTCTACCATCCTATATGAAACTGGTACTTATCAAAACAAAATAAAGGCAACTACCAATTATCTGAAAAAGGGTACAGAAAATCAAATTCAAAAATTAAGGAATTGAAAATCACTTGCATTGAAATCCAAATCACATATATATACAGAGAGAGCATTAGAGAGGAAAAACTAGCATTATGTAATGTTATGTGGTTTGTGTGTGTATGGGTGTATGTGAAATATACATGAAATTGTATATGAGCTATCCTGTACTACTCATGGCATATAGGTTAACAACCTACAATACACAACCTATTTAATCATAACATGCATGGCTAACCATAAACATCTATAAGAGGTAGAGATTTAGTTATGTATATACATATATTATAACATGTATGCCTAAGCTCTATAATATCTATACAAGTATGTGATCATAAATAGAGAGGAAAGGTTAGGTTACATGACAGCGTATACTAAGTTAGGGTGTGTGTGTCCTTGTACAGGGTTATAGTTTAGTATTGAAAGGTTAAACCCAGTTTTAGTTCAACATTTACATACAAAATCTGAAAATAAGCTAACATTTAAACTAGTGTAATATTACATAAGCAGTCTCAGATTTTACAAATTTAACATAACTTAACCAATTTCTCTAAAAATTGAAACTCTGCAGATATCATACATGTGCAGTTATGTAGACAAAACTAATAACAAGAAATTTATATTTAAATTACGAATTTAAACTGGAAAAGCAGAAAACCAGAAATATTGGAGTTTTGAAAATTTTAACATTAACAACATATTAATATGTATTTAGATAGGTAAAAATCAAGTGTAGCATGCATACGTATCAGACAAGTGTCCACTATGTAAATATACTCATATATTCTCATGTCCCAAAAAAAATTAATTCTACGTTAAGACCAACATTTAGATTCCTACCAAGATCGCAAATAGGTGATTGACGAAATCAAGGCAGTTTTATTATTATTATTCAATACTAGAATATTAGCAAGAAGGAAATAACGATAAAAGTTTGCTTATTTGCCTAAAAGAAGGAACCATTTTGAAACCAGAGCTAAATATCAAATCCAAGATAAAGTCTAGCAAAATCATCGATTCATTGTATTAAGAAGAAACTCATAGCAAGAAGTTACACAAGCTACTCCTAAGTTAAATAATTAGAAGCAAAAAAATAATAATTCTTTTTGAAGGACTGCATCAAAGTAGAGAAAACATGCTTGAAAATATTTAAGGTACAATCTGATAATCATATGCGTCTATCCAAAATCATGATACTCTAAATCCCGTCATACTAGTAAGCAAGGCTACGATAATCACAGAGTCCTTGACTTATGCACATACCTCTAGAATCATGGTATTTAATATTTTGCGGTGCCGCTAGCTTGGCTGCGAAAACCTTAAATTCCACACCCGAGAAATATATCCAGAGTCAGACTAGCTATATGTCCTCACCATGCTGGCTAATGTGACTATAGAAGACTAGATTCCATAACATAGATGACCTAGCCCATATAATTTTATCTTGTCAAAAAAAATTAAATTAAATCAACAATGAATACCCATAAATCAAATCAAATTTATCAACGAACTTCAAAATTCAAAATGAACAAAAATCCATCAAAATACAACTCGGATGCAACAGCTATCATCAAGATTCAAAATTCGACAATCATTCATCAAAATCAATGAATACAACTCAAATGCAACCATAATCCATCAAAATCAAATTTAACAACAGTAAGTAAAATAAATCAAATCAAGGAAAAAAAGTTCTTAAATCGAAGTTAAAATAAGATTCTCAAGGGTCGTTCCGGGAATCTCTCAAGGGTTCCTAACTGTGATTGAGTACCTTCAAGATATATCTTATTCCTACTGCAGGCTGTAGTGGTACTCAAGTTCGAATACCACTACATAAACTCGACCTGCATGGGCCACCACTAAAAACGTGTCACGACCCGTACCCTAGAGTTAGGGCACGAGAACGTAACAACGCCCAGCCTATGCCACAGTGTCGACGGTAGAACGCTGTCCTAGGTCTCATACATCTAACAGTATAAGGCTAAGCAGTTTATACTCCCGAATGGGGGTGACATAGCAGAATGTAAACTCAATCACATCTAAGGTAGAGCATAATGGAAGATAGATAAAACATAAAATCCAAAAGAGATAAAGGAGATAGAAGTCTAAGTGTCTAAGATACATAAACCCAGAAGTACATCTCAAAACTCAAATACATAATCCATAAGTAAATACAACTCCGACAAAATGAAATAACTATCTAAACAACCTCTACTGTGTCTCCTCTAGGCTAGCAGGCAATCCCAGGCCATCTGTAAAATTTATCAACAGGTCCAGTCAGGACAGGAGCGAGCACAATACATCTCATGCAGTTTATATCATGTCAGGAAATATAAAGCAGGCAATAGAATAAGATACATAAAATGCTGTAAGAAGATGTACATGAAAACAGGAGAGATATTTGATAACTGGAAATATATACATGATAAGTAAGAACTGTAAGTGACTAGTGATTTAGAGTACGAGATGGCATGTAATTGGCTTAGGTTGAACATGATGTACATGAGTGAACATGTAGGACATCAGCCAATAAGGCTGTGTTGTACATGATAAAATATGAAAAGTAACAGAGTGAACATGGGTAAATCATATGACCATTTATACTCACCCCTACCCACAATCAATACACAAGGATCTATTCAAGTTACGTTACGGACATGATTTTGGTTATACAAGAAACACATGAGGAAACATGAGCGTACATGAAAGAACATGAGAGTACATAAACGTACATGAGAACATGAGAGAACATGAGTGTACATGAATAACGCAGAAGCAAGGAATACATGATGTACATGAAACACATGTCTAAAGTATTCGATGCTCCCGCTAAGGGAGATAACATCCCAAGAAGAGATCCATATAGTACCAATCCGTGATGATAACGTGACAGCATCAAGTAAAAGTAATCTAAAGCGAGAATATAAGTCGTAACAAGTATGAAACGATCAGAGAATGTACTCGCCTGATATCTGAATGTCCAAGATAAAGATACTGTCCGAAAGAGGTGTCTGGCTCCTAATTAGGACAGCACAAGTCACAACATATCCAGAAGGGTAATATAAAGCACTACAATGTATTCTACATGAATCTAGGTCAAACTAGGCCAAAGTCAATCCTTGGTCAACTCTGGTCAACTGTACTAGTCAAACTAGGTCAAACTAGGTCATGTCCTAACCCAGTAAGTCTTACTAGGCCTAACCAAGACTATCCTAGCAAGCACACATCAATACAAGGCTATACAAGCCAACATACACCCAACTTTATATAGCATGTAATTATTCAATACTCAAATAGGCAAGAATTCACATTGGATATACACTAGGTAATCTATTACTTTAAGCTATATATGTCTACACATATATACATATGCATATATTGGTATTCAACATTAGGTCTATAATCATGGCATTTCAAATGGTTATATAAACTTATATTTACAACACAATATGCTAACATATATATAATATACATACATAGCTAAGTTAACTATATTAAATACTTATTTAAGAGGCTATGGTGTGTATGTGAACATGGCAAAGGGGCAAGTGAGGGTTAAATGGGCATACATAGTATATACATATCAAAGAGTGTCAAAGTGTAAGTGAACAATGTGTCAAGTATGATAGTGTCAACATAGTGTAAGGGGGTACATGAGGTAATATAGGATTTGTATTAACATAGAACATTACATCTCATTAACTTGTATTGCATACATTACATCTATTATTATTACATTCATGCTTGCATTCATTCATCATTCATTATTCTCTTGCACCACTATATGCACCATACATTACATACTATGGAACCTACATCATTACAAGCCATACTTATACATGCTTACATTAGATAGGATACTTACACCTCATACATCATTTATTTAACTATTTACTCATGCTTGTATTCTCTATTTAATTATATAATGTATATACATTAACATGGGTTAAAATCAAATAGAATATTATATTACACAAGGGTGCACAAAATGCATATGCCGAATAGTAACTCCTACTAATAATCAATACTGTACCATCTCAGTATGAATTAAAATTTAGGATTAAAGTATGTTATAGATCTATGTGTTAGCTTTCCGAAACTTTAAACGGATCGCGTTTTCGTTTCCGGAAACTCCCGGAATCGCGAAAACACCGAGAACGCATTTGTCTTTCGTACAGCTGACACTCAAATAATTCTCCAGAAAGTTACAAAAGAATTAGGCCTATTAATACATGTTTTTGGAAAGCTAACTTCAATATGCTTTTTTTTTAAAAACGGAAGATTAAACCGAGCTTTGAGCTAGAAGTTATGACATTTCTAAGTTAGGGCTGAAATTAAAAACGTGGAAAAATCATGACGGATTTAGGTAGTTTGAGACAAAAGAACACAAGTATATAACATAATATATCAAGAACTCACTCTCTACACTAATATATATATATATGAGACACTAGAACACATCTCCAATACAAAAATATGAGATTAAA
Organism: Iris pallida; assembly: GCA_029216955.1. Classification (NCBI taxonomy): domain Eukaryota; kingdom Viridiplantae; phylum Streptophyta; class Magnoliopsida; order Asparagales; family Iridaceae; genus Iris; species Iris pallida. Next base: position 10,765 of record JANAVB010012357.1, on the reverse strand, counting down.
CATGTAATAATTCATTCATACATAACAACAACACATAGTGTGTCCAAATTTGGGATTTTCCCACATGGACACAACCACAACACAAAGGACACTCCTATGACCTCCAAATGGACACGAAATGGACACAAATGGAGATACAACTATGGGGTCATTCCTATGGGTTCAAAATAGACCTATATGCATAAGGAAATGAAAAGAAGGGATTTATACCTCCCGGTAGATCGAATCGAAGAAAAGACTTCCCGGAGCGACACCGACACGTAGAGATTCCAAAAGGACACGAACGAGCTCCGAATCCTCCCAAACTTGGGTAGCTTCCTCCTTGGCTAGAATGGAGAAGGAAAGAAGAAGATTTGGTGGTGAAATGGAATGATTTGGTGGAGAAATTGCTAGGGATTGCTCTCTAGGAATTTGGGGAAGAACAAGAGAGAGTATGGATGAGAATAATGAAATGAACTTGAGCCTATCCTCTCCCAAAGTGGCTGGCCATATGGGGCTATTTGTCCTATTATGGTAAGGTCCAAAATGCCCCCACTAACCTATTATATGAGTATTAGGAAAGGGCTAATTGGTTGGGGCTAAATTAGTCATTCTAAAGTCTCTAATCACACTAACCTTATCCATAATAATTAGTCTAACCTCTAACTAAAATATTTCTATCATGTGGACTAAAATTAATATCATGTGGGCCATGTCTAACTAGTGTGTGGGTCCCACTAGAGTCAAACTACCCCCGGGTCCCCGTTTCAAGTCGGATTGAGTTGAAATTCGAACCCGACTCAAATAACCCCAAAATATCATAAATAATAAAATAATATCAAAATAATTCAAAGAGGTCAAATACAAAAATATCTTAGGCCAAAAATGACATTAAAATATCATAATCACATGGTTAGGCTCTAGGTCAAACAGTCTCTAGGGTTTCACTAGCAAAACGTCAAAACCACAAGTATTGATTTAAATAATTTTAAAATGATTTAAAATCACCAAAAATCATATCATGAATTAAATATCATTATTAAAATAATTATAAACACGAAATTTCAAAATTACCCTCATTTGGGAAACTGGGTGCTACAGCAAAGCTTCCCGCCTCCACCAAAACGTATCGTACCACGAGTCGAAGATATCCACAAGAAAACCTGGTCTCCGACCTAATCACAAGCAAGGTCTCAATTAATTATGATAACAAACATGATTAATAAAACACAAACAACAAACCTAAATCTAATCCTACTCTAATCTGTACCTCAAACTCCAAGGGCCTCCGGTGGCTATCGGCCCAGTGCCGATGTCTGTCCTGCGCTACGCGAAGTCTGTCCCTGATGAGCTTCACCTTCTCGGCTGCGTCAACAACCATCTCTGGTCCGAGTAAAGCTCGCTCACCAACATCATCCCAAGATAAGGGTGTACGGCACCTACGCCCGTACAGAGCCTCGAAAGGTGACATCTCGATGCTGGCCTAGAAACTGTTGTTGTAAGTAAACTCCACCAAATGAAGATGGTCCTCCCAGGAACCTCCAAAGTCCAAGACGCACGTCCGCAGTATATCCTCAAGTGTTTGAATAGTCCTCTCTGACTGTCCGTCCGTCTGGGGGTGGTATGCCGTACTGAACTTGAGCTGAGTGCCCAAGCTAGTCTGCAAACTCCTCTAGAAATGGAAGTAAAGCGACTATCCCAATCTGAGATGATGCTGACCGAAAACCCATGAATCCTGACTATCTGTCGCATATACATCTCCGTAAGTCTCTCTGTAGACGTACCCACCTTGAATGGCAAGAAGTGGGCCGATTTGGTCAACCTGTCAATGATGACCCAAATCGCGTCTTCTCCTCCTAGTGTACGTGGTAATCCTGATACGAAGTCCATAGTGATATCTCCCATTTCCACTCGGGAATGGACAGCGGCTGCAATAATCCACCGGGCCTCTGCCTCTCCGCCTTGACCTGCTGACAGACCAAGCACCTTGCTACGAAGCGAGCCACCTCCCGTTCATCCCGGACCACCAAACATGCTCCCTCAGATCTCGGTACATCTTGTTGGCACCAGGGTGTATGGAGTACTGAGATCTGTGGGCCTCCTGTAAAACCTGCTCCCTGAGCTCTCCGCTGGACACACATAATCTGGCACCGTGCCTCAAGGCACCATCATCTGCAAGAGAAAACTCGCCGTCCACCAACCTGCTCGAACCTGCTCTCGGAGACACCGCAGAGCAACGTCCTCAAACTGTGTCGCCTTGATCCTCTCCACCAAGTCTGACTGAATCTGCATGCCCCACAACTGCATCTGTACCCCGGGCACGATCACCTCAATCCCAAGGCTCTCCAAGTCTGCAAGCAAATATCGATCTATGGTCAAACACATGGCTGTCGGATACCTACTCGAGGCATCGGCAACCACGTTGGCCTTTCCTGGGTGATACTGAAGTAGGATGTCAAAGTCCTTCATCAACTCTAGCCATCGGCGCTGCCTCATGTTCAACTCCTTCTGAGTGAACACATACTTTAAGCTCTTGTGATCTGTGAAGATCTCCACCTCTCCCCATACAGATAATGCTTCCACAACTTCAGAGCAATATACTGCTGCCAGCTCCAGGTCGTGGGTAGGGTAGTTCTTCTCATGGGGACATAACTGCCTGGAAACATAGGCAATCACCTTCCCGTGCTGCTGCAAGACGTAACCCAGCCCCTTTCCTGAAGCATCACTATAAATAGTGAATCCACCTGATCCTAAAGGCAATGTCAGAATCGGAGCTGTCGTAAGCCGCTTCTTCAACTCATCAAAAGCTGCCTGACACTCCTCTGACCAAACGAACTCAGCATCCTTCGGGTCAACCGAGTCAACGGCTCTGCAACCCGGGAGAAATCCTGCACAAATCTTCGATAATATCCTGCCAGCCCCAGGAAACTCCTAATCTCTGCCACTAAAGTCGGCGTTGCCCATTCCTCAACTGCTACAATCTTCTTGGGGTCAACTGAGATACCATCTCCAGTCACCACATGCCCCAAAAAGTCCACCCGGTCCAAGAAGAACTCACACTTGGAGAGCTTCCCGTAAAGCTGCTCCTTTCTGAGAGTCTCCAACACTATCCTCAAATGCTCCTCGTGCTCCTCCTCAGTCTTGGAATATATCAAGATGTCGTCAATGAACACCACCACAAACCGATCCAGGTACTGGTGGAACACCTTGTTCAGAAGGTTCATAAACATGCTGGTGCATTGGTTAGCCCAAACGGCATAACCAAAAACTCAAACTTCCCGTACCGCGTCCTGAAAGCGGTCTTGGGAATATCCTCCCTTTTCACCTTCACCTGGTGATATCCCGACCTCAGATCAATCTTGGAAAATATCCGAGCTTCGCTCAACTGGTCAAAAAGATCGTCGATCCGCGGCAGTGGGTATTTGTTCTTGATCGTGAGGTTGTTGAGTGCCCTGTAGTCAATACACATACGTACTGACCCATCCTTTTTCGGCACAAATAACACTGGTGTACCCCATGGCGACGAACTAGAGCGGATAAAGCCCTTGTCCTGCATCTTATCCACTTGCTTCTTCAGCTCCACCAGCTCACTATTGTTCACTCGATAGACATGCTGAGAGATGGGTTTGCTCCTGGAACCAAGTCTATCGAGAACTCTATGTCTCTGTCTGGTGGCAATCCCGACAACTCCTCTGGGAAAACAGCCATATACTCTGCTATCAAGGGGTGTAGAATTGCCTGTTCCTCAACCGAGACTCCACAGAAAACTCTGCTGCTCTGCTCTGCCAGACGTCTGGAGTACTCAAACTCTGGCTCCCCCGGCGCTCTGAAGAGAACTCTACCCCTCTGCAATCAATGCTGGCGTGGTGCCTGCTCAACTAATCCATACCGAGCACTATATCGTAGTTCGGCAATGGCATTACGAGCAGGCTCACCTCCAACTCACGGCCTCCCAAAACAACTCTCCGACCCTTACAAATATTACGTACGAGGATAATGCCACCCCCGGTCATGATCTTGTAAGTCCTAGGCAACGATTCAGCTATGATACCATGTCTAATCGTAAAAGATACAGATATGAAACTATGCCAAGCACCGGAATCGAATAATACAAAAGCTGGACTGGGTCGAGGAGAATCGAACCTGCGATCAGCTCTCCTACCACCTCTGCGTCCTCAGCTGCCGTGGCGAAAGCTCGTCCCTGCTGGCCTTCCCTGGCCTGCTGCTGATGCTGAACAAATCTCTGCTGCTGGGTCGGCAGGGCTGGTCCCCTTTGCTGGCCTGCTGGAGCTCTGGCTCCTCCTTCCTGAGCTGCTCGTGCTACGAGACTCCCTCATCTGATGGTCTCCTGAGCCACATACCAGGCACTTGCCCAGCCTCTTCCTACACTCATTCCACCTGTGCCCTGGCTTCTTGCAATAAGCACAGGTGGTGGCCTGCTACCTCGGTGCCTGCTGCTGCACCCTCTGCTGCTGATGCTGCACTGGCTGGTGCCTCGGCTGCTGAAACTGCTACGGCTGGAACCTCTGCTGCTGGTGTGTGCTGGTGCTGCTGCTAAAAGTGCGGTCTCTTGGTCGGTCCTTCGCTACTGCTGCCTCCCTGGGAGTCTCGCCCCTCTTGAGTCTAAGCTCAAGATCATCCTCTGTAGCTAGTGCGTCCACCAGGATCTCCTCAAATGTAGCGCTGCGGGCATTCTTGGTGTAGGACTTGACCTCCTTTACCAAGCCCTTCCGAAACCTCCGGGCCTTCGTCGTCTCCGACAAGTCCTCCATAAATCTGCTCAGGCGGCAGAACTCTCCTGCGTACTCCTCCACGGACTGGCTCCCCTGGACTAGGGCCTCGAACTGGGTCTCGAGGGCTCCCAGCGCTGCGTCTGAAAAGAATTTCTCCTTGAACAGCTTCTTAAATGCTGCCCAAGTCTGTCCTGCTGTACCAACCCTCGGGTCGGTCTAGTACCATGTACGGGCCAGATCCTGCATCATGCTAGCCGCTGCCTCAATCTGGAGCCTCGTCAGAATCTCAGCAAACCGAAATATCTCCTCCATGTGCTCGATCCACTCATCGGCATACAAGATCCCCTCTGTCCCTCGGAAGTCCCTCGGGTGCATCTTCTGGAAATCTTGGATGCCCTTCTCCCGCGGCTGGTGCGGCTGCGGGGCTGCCACTGGCTGTGCTATGACTCTCTACTGCGGTAACTTCCAGCTCAATGCCTCGTGTGAGCTCTGCTGTGTGCCTCTGCTGCTGGGTCTGCTGACCCTCCATATACTGCCGGAAGAAAGCTAACAGCTGAACGGCGTCAACTGTCCCTGCAGGTGGCTGCTGCTGTTGAAGCACATCCGGAATCATCGGACTCGGCTCATGCCTCACAGGTGGTGGGGCTCCTCCGAAAGCTGCCGAAATGCCTACCCCAGCTGGCATGACTGGGGCTACGATACCAGGGGCTGGCTGCTGAGTATGATAGGTGGCAGACCTCTCATCGGCGTCCCCCTGGCCCTGGCGATACGACCTCATCTCAACCATCCTGGAGACACAGACCAAAAAGAAATAATTGCTGAGAATGAGTCGAAATATCAAAGGAGGACAGTTAAAATTCAAAGGAAGGCAATAAGCAGCAAAATTTAGATATACGGAATCTGATAAAGAGTTTTTCCTAATGTGATTGAGTACCTTCAAATATTCTCTAATTCTACTGCAGGCTGCAGTGATATTCTAGTTCGAATACTACTACATTTCTAATCTAGACCTGCATGGGCCACCACTAAAAACGTATCATGACCCGCACCCTAGAGTAAGGGCACGAGAAGTGGGTACGTCCAGCCTACGCTGCAGTGTCGGCGGTAGAACGATGTCCTAGGTCACAACATCTAACAATATAAAGCTAAACAGTTTATACTCCCCGAATAGGGGTGACATAGCAGAAAGTAAACTCAATCACAACTAAGGCAGATGATAAGATAGCAGATAGATAGATAGATAGAACTGCTGAACAGAAAGGAAATCCCAAGTACAACAGAGAGTCTAAGTGTCTAAGATAAATACATATTCCCAGTATCAAATATATACAATCATCCAAGAGTACTGTAAATGAAAACATCCTAGTCTAAGGGTGTGTCATCCACAGCTAGTGGGACCTGCTGCTGGTCCAGGTCCAACATTTCATCTAAGGTAGCACCGTAATAAGTATCCACACCAGCCTCCTCCTCGTCCTTTGTAATATTTTCAACATATCCAGTCAGGACAGGAGCGAGCACAATACATATCAATAGTTCATAGCAGGTTAGAAATATAATCATGCAGTAAAGTATGATACAGGAACTGAAAGAAGATACAGGATGTAAACAAAAAAAGCTGTAATAGAAATATATATACTGTAAATAGAGAACTATCAGTGGCTAGTGAGTCAGAGTATAATATAAACATGTGAATGGCATAGGAGATTCTGATGAGACACTAAGGAGGTGATCAGGTGAGATACACTTGGATATTATTCACATGTCTACTTCTACTCTCCCGTACCCCCAATCAATACACAAGGATCCAACCAGGTTATGTTATGATTCCAGGCAAAGGCCCACAAGGGGTGATACATGGATGCCCATAAATGGGTGATTCTAGGAATGCCCATAAATGGGGTGATTCAAGGAAGACTCTGTGATCATGAGAGTACATGTCACAAGTGATCAATGAACCGTGAAGCATAGTGATACGCCATGTAAGTGAAACGTACAGAACATGTAGTATACGATGCTCCCTGAGGGGATAACATCTCAAGAAGGGATCCATATAGTACTAATCCGTGTGACCAATGTGACAGTATCAAGTAAAGTAATTTAAAGCAGAAAGATAATTCTAAACAGGGTATGAAATGATCAGAGAATGTACTCGCCTGGTATCTGAGTATCCAAGATGAAAGTACTGTCCGAGGAGTGGTGTCTGGCTATTTAGAATAGCACAATTCACAACAAGTCCAGAATGGTAAAATGAAGCACTACAATGCATTCTACATGAATCTAGGTCAATCTAGGCCAAAGTCAACTCTTGGTCAACTCTAGTCAACCCGAGAAGTCAAACTAGGTCAACTATGGTCAAACTAGGTCTAGGTCTAACAAGTCCAAACTAGGTCAAACAAGTCATTCTAGGTCTAACTAGCCCAAACTAGTCTAAACAAGGCTAAACAAGTCTAATCTAGACTCACTAGTCAAGCAGGCACACACAGGCCATAGGCTATATCATGCCTATAAGCCAACCCATAACACAAACACACATCTATATCTAAACATGATACACTCTTGATATATTTATATAATCTAGTACATAACACACACACACACACACACACACACACACACACACACACACCACACAACATATATATATATATATTATATATATATATATATATATATATATATATATATATACACATATATATAGTACACACAAGTTATATATATATGAGACTTATTATATCAAGTATCTATATTAGATATATATATTACACAAACGTATAATATACATAGGTACACATTGCATTATATATACATTACATATATACATATACCTACATTAGGAAAATAGGATATAGAGAGTGAGTGTGTGAACATGAGTGAACTGTGTGAGAGAGGGGGGACTGTTCCTGTGTGAAAGGAAAGCTTGTGTGTGTGTGATTGCTTGTGTGTGAATGAATGGCATAGAGTGTGAGGGAATTAAAAACTGTGTGTGTGTAATGGTGTGTGTGAGAGTGAGAGAATGTGAGTGACAGTGAGTTAGGAAGGAAGGGAAAGGAAAAAAATTCAGTTCAAAAAAATGAAACAAGTTAACTAGGAATCAGTTTCAGTTTTTCTGAAACTGGAAAGGGAACCCCAAATTCAATCTCAGGTTTTTAGCCTATTACCAGTTCAACCAAACCTCAGGTTTTATATCAAAAATGACTCTTAGTTAAAAGAAGAGGATTTCAGTTCATAACTCAGTTAAAAGAAAAGGAAATCATTCATTACAGGTTCTATATCTCAGATAAAGGAAGGAAAATCAATTCAATTCAATCCTACACTATATCAGGTTTTATTTCAGACTTTTGAAACAGTCCCTTCCATTCAAAACCTGTTTTCGAAACCCAAACTCAACCAAACATCTCCCAAATATGCATACAAGCAGATTACATATAAGAGAACAATGTTAGGGACTTAAACATGTGACTTAACAGTATTAAACTAACCAAAATGTATGGCAAAATCCATATTAAAAACTGGGACAAATCAGTGAATATAAACATGTATCAGAAAATTTAAGGAAATGGAATTTGATAAATAAAAATATGTTAAAATGTACAATAATTGGTTGGTAAAGTAAATATAACTTGTGCACGTGTCTTAGGGAGTGTTTCGTGTCCACCACAATGTGACACGACGTGTCCACATACAAACAAACACAAATCGGGCACATAGACACTGCACAGTGCACTGTCTCGTGCACAGGTGCACGCGTGTCGTGCACCCGACACGACACGAATGGGGTCGTGTTCTCGTGCAGGGTGGTTAGCCTAGGGTCCATCTAGGTGTGTGTGTCCCTGAATTTGGTCCACGTGTCTCCGTGTCCAATATTAAAAGCCGTATCAGTGTCATAATTAAACTGTGCGCAGAACAGTGCAATTCCAGTACACGACTGATTTCTCCCTAACCACTATACGAGATCCAATGAAACTTTGGGGGCATGATGTCAGTGCATGCCCCCTCGTGTCCACCAAATTTCGTGTCGAATGAACCCGTGTCGTGTCCTACAGGAGCCCCGAGTAGCAGGGCATGCGCCCAGGCCGCGCGCGCGTGTCTAACCGCGTGTACACATGTGTCAAAACGACTCGACACGACACTGAATCAAACTCAGAGCACTAGAATCGTGTAAGCCACATCAAATCGACATTTCCTATTCAAAAACTTCCACAAAAACAAATCGAAATGCCCATTGGGGCATTTTGTCAAACACTTGCACACATCACTGATACGTGTCCGATACAGACACGTACAGGACACAAAAATCCACAAACCCTATTCCTACAGGACCAGGACACTTAGGGCTAGGTATTCATGCAATTAAAACCTAATTTTAATGGATGGATTGGAAAATACCTATGTGTGTTCTTCAACACAAAAGCTCTTTCAATGAGGATCCCCAAAAGCCACCAAACTCCTTCAAATTGATAGGAAACTGAGATTAACAAGTTCTAACAGCAAGAAAACATTAATTAGAATCTATTGCAATTTGTTTGGATTAAAAAGGAGTTAAAATAGTTTTTAGGGATTTATGAAGTTGGGAAAATACCTCTTTCTAAACTTCATCTTTCCTAAAGAAGCTAGCCCTAAATGGAGGAGAATATTTATAGGGGGATTCCCAATGTGGGAGTATATGGCCGGCCAAGAATTGTTAGGGTTAGGGTTAGGCATTAGCTAATGGGCTTTGGGCTTCTATGGCTAAGTTATTAATCAAGGGTTCAACCATAAGTCATGGCTTATGTCTAAATATTCTAACTTGAGTCAAATAACTAAACCATAGGTCAACTCTAGTCTAACTAGGGTTGCATGATCTAACCAAGTCCAAACTCAACTAGGTTAGCTCCTAGGTTAGTCTACCAAGGTCATTGCTAGTCAAAGTCAACCTAGTCAACCCTCATTCAAACAATTCCAAAAAATTATAAAAATTCCCATAAATTCAAATAAATTCTAATAAATTCAAATAACCCCAAAAATGACAAAATACCCTCAAACTAGAAATGTGTTAATGATCCCTCCATCACCGCTGGCCCCCGCGACAGCCGGCCCACCCCTCGTCCCCACCCGAAACCCTATCCCTACCCCGAAACCCTAAACCCTACCCTGCCCCCGCCCTAAACCCTAAACCCTACCCTACCCGCAGGCCCCAGCGACAGCCGACCCCCCTCAAACCCGAAACCCTAAACAGAGAGAGAGAGATGGGGGGAGAGAGAGAGCATACCTGAGAGAGGATATCCCGTTGGAGAGAACTTCGCTGGAGAATGTGACCCGTCGGAGAGAGCTCGTCGGGAAGAGAGAGAGAGGGAAAGAGAGAGAGTTTTTTGGAGGGAATGAAAAATTCTCCCCCGTCGGTTCAATTTAAGTTAGGTTACAGTATTTAGCGACGGATTATCGACGGATATATCCGTCGGTAGGTAGTCGCTAAATACCAACTAGATTACCGACTGAACGTCCGTCGTCATAGACGCTAATTTAGCGCACCATTTTTTTCCCAGATTTTGTCGCCACAATGTGCGACATATTAGCGACGGACATGAATCTGTCGCTAATGTTTCCTCAAATTAGCGACGGATGTGCGACTCATTTTGACACAAAAAACAAAAAAAATCCATTGCTTTCTGACGGTAGTCAGTCACAAGGTAGTCACGAGGCCGTCGCTATGGCCGACGATAAGATTCGTCGCTAATCCTCCATCGCCAATTTGCTGTATTTTAGTAGTGGTGGCTTCGAGCACATGTCCTTCATGGATGGCTTTTCAGGATACAATCAAATTAAAAAGTCTCCTGACGATGAGAAGCATACGTCATTTCTAACACCGATCGACGTGTATGTTACACAGTCATGCCCTTCGGCCTAAAGAATATTGGTGCAACATATCAACGAGCTATGAGTGTCATCTTCAGAAATCACTGCGCAAGACGTGGAGTGTTGCGTTGCGACATTGCCGTTAAAAGCCGCTCCAAGGATGATTACTTATATAATTTGAAGACAATGTTCGACCTTATGCGAGCGCACAATCTGAA
>JANAVB010012356.1:97500-135633 GCA_029216955.1 Iris pallida | reverse complement strand
CCGGGCATTCCCATCCCAGGCCAAACCGAGCAGCCAACTAGGCCCACTGAACTACCAGCATCGAGCAGCCCAGCCGCTCCCAGCATATTAAACCAGAGCACCCGACAGTTTCGATTCATGATACATATAAATAGGTATAGAGGAGGAGGGAGTTTCTTTCGACAAAACCCTAACGCCACCCCGACAGCGTCGCCCCAGGCGTCGTGTACGCCTGCACGACGCCGGCGACTGGCCAGAGCCCGCCGTGCGCGGGCCGCACGCACAGCCGCGCATACGCGCACGAAGACGCGAATAGCAGCAGTAGCTGCCAGGTGCCCCAACTTCGTGACGACCTCTCGTCGCGTACGAGAGATCATTCTGCGAACCGTTTTGTCATACGCCGACAACCTAACCCGTCAACTCTGACAATCCGTTTTATTTTAGAAGACCTAGTTGCTCGTAGATCGAGTTGGAATCGATGAAAAACCTGCTTCGAAAACAGGACAACACCCAACCCCGATCATAACTTTGGAAGGCAGATTTCCATAATCCGTAGAGAAACATAGAAATCTATTTGAATAAGGTTTTAGACTATATAACCAGGATTTTAACCCTTCTTTTACTTTCTGTTTTAAGCACATATCGACTCAGTTATTTGGTTTCGAAAATCATCAAAACCCGTTTTCAGAAATATAGAAAATAAAAAGTTGTTCCACACGACGTGCGTCCCGCCATTCCGGGCGACGTGGTTATGAACCGAGCGAATCGAAAGCTGCGTAACGGCTTCGTGGTCGTGTGGGCTTTGACGGAATTCAAATTGGTCGCGTGTGCACGACGAATTCGACGCGTATCCGTCGGAATCGTCCTGTATCCGTCCAATGCAAATTCAGTCATAACTTTGTGCACGCTCGTCAGATCGAGACGAAACTTGCCAACAGGACCGTATCATTTTTCTGGTCCTATATGCCAAGTTTGCTCCGATTCTGAGACCGTTGATAAAATTACCGTTTTGCGGACCCCACGGTCCCACACTCAACGGGCGATTTTTGCACGGCCCGCCGGAATCCAACTTTGGACATACGGTTGGGTTCGTATCGGAAAACTGATCTATAGACATATAGTTTGATGACTTTAGAGACCGTTGACTCTGGCACGCTTTTCGGTGCAAAGTGGGTCCAACGGCGGATATCGTTTTTGCCTGAAATTACCGTTTTGCCCCTGTGTCCAGAATTGGACTTAAGGACAGGCAATCCTAGCTAATTTGACTATTTTGAGAACATTGGTACTATTTATTTCAGCATCCGGAGACTTCTACATGTGTTGATTGATTGTGGCTCATTGAGTGGTATGGTATTTTGTTTCTCCAGCTAAGGACCTCAGGTAAGTGCACTTTCTGATTGCTTTCCGATTCATAGTAGTCTTTTCATTTCATGTCTATACATATATCTTGCTGCTTGTTGACACGCTCGTCACACGGAGTAGTCGGGAGGGGAAATATCTTAGTAGACATGTGGACTACCCAGAAATATCCCCAAAACGTCTATTATTGCATGATAGCAGCTGCACACGACACGTGCAGTGAGCCAGATTTACCCCCTAGCCGTTCACATGTCGAAAAGGATATTTACACCACCTATATAGATGTCTTTTTTAGCTTTTCCTTGTTTATTTCTCTATCGTGCTATGTCATCAGTTTTCTTACAGCTTTCATATTCCATATGCTATTTTCATGTCTTGTTAATTCTGTTATGTTTTACATTGTCGTCGTTTGTACTGGTTCCAATCCTGACTGGATAACCAACATTTTCAGGTTTAGCCGCGATCACTGTTGACATTGGGAAGACTTGGGTATGCTGAGGCCGACCTAGAATAGAAAGCTATTGTATCATTTTAATTGGAAAACTTTGTATTTTCTTTAAATATAATGTTGTAACTGTTGTAATAAATTAGAATTGTGAATGAGCAGCAAATATTATATTTTGCAATTTTGAGCATTTATTTTTGTGGGCTTGACATCGTTCTACCGCCGACTCTGCGGCGTAGGCTGGCTTGGACACGTCTCGTATCCGAAAAGCGGGTACGGGTCATGACAAGTTTTTGTGGTGGCCCATGCAGGTCAAATTTTGCAAAATATTGCAAAATCGTGATGGTAGTTAGACGTACTATTGCGAGCCTGTGCTCAGGAAATGCTCATTCACACTTAGGATTAAAACCATTTAGGAGAATACCTAGGACTAAGGGTCCCTTATTAAATTGACCGATGGTAGTTAAGGTTATTAGATAGGCCATGCAATTTAAATAACTTGTTAGATCCTATAGGTATACTGTTACTTTTGATATGACCATGTGATTCAATATGGATCCACTATTCACTTGGTATGTTAGGCTTGCCTGGAATTATGGCGTTAATTTTGATAAACTGTTTAATTTTCTGTTGCTTTCCTAGATATAAATCTTATATCATAATTTAGAATTGCCTGTTTTAAATTCTATTTTGCTGTAAGGAATTGGTTTATAATTCCTGATTATGGTATTCCTGTATGAACCCCGAGTTAGATTCGATTTAAAGTTTCCCTCGACAATTTGAAATGCTTATGAAATAGATACTAGAGTGTTTGTGCCTCCTTTTCAAAAATCTCGCCTATTTATATTTTGACTATCTTGACCAACGCTACAATTAAAGCCTAGTTTTTGCAAGCTTACTCTTTTATCGAGCTTGATTCAAGACATATGTTTATTAGTGACGCCCGCTAACATATTGTCTAATCAGAATCATTGTATTACGTCTAATTAACCATGATACATTTGGTTCGCTTTCTTCCAATTACCCTACGTGGATTAAGATGTAGATGTCCCTAGGATCTCATCCGCGACTGCTTTGATAATTCCTCTTGAAATTAAATGTTCGCCCTTGAATCATGTAATTGTGTTCAGTGACATCTCTCTTGAACTCTTATTGTTTTCGTCTTCACTGATTGGAAAGACGAAAGCTCGCAATTGATAGATAGATATAGAGTATTTCCATGGCTATGATAGTTGTAAACGCAAGTGTAGCTACCATCGGCCAGCCCTGTGACAGGAACCTTACCACCATATCCTAGCCTCTATGGTGGGTAGACTGTACGATTCCTAAAATTTTGGTATACACGAGGATTACCGATTGATTGGAATAATTTTCCACTAGGATGATAATTAGAGCCCCATGGACTCCCACTTTCCATTTAGATCATTTTATGTTCTCGGCCGTGTCATTTCGGAGCACGAGACTAGTTGTTACCTTCCAACAAACTTCATATGCAAGATCTAGATGAGTCCACCTTCATCTAGGTATATCATGTCCCACTCAAGCCCGTCCCGTTGTACTCTATTTTATGGTATGACTCTTAGGTAAAAAGGGACTAGTTTATCCCTTAACATAATACCGGTATATTTCCCGACTTTCACTAGAGCCTTAACCTTGACTCAATTCCTTCGACCCAATGTGTGGTGGTGATCTACTCGAAGCCCACTACGCCCGTACCACTAGTGTGCCACTCGATAGAAGCCTCTTGTGCTACTTAAACACAAGAGTCACCGAAGAGCATTTTGAACTTCATGAACCTAGCTAACCAACCTGACGGGCAACTAGCTCAACCCTCGGGTAGAAACATATTCTAGGATACCCTAATCTAGTAGGAAGAGTTTTATCATTGGAATCTTGTCCAGCCAATGTAGATTGAAATCCAAGGTTCATCCAACCAACTAGTGATGACCAGATAGGGAACCCATTAAGACCCAGTAATATCACAATCTTGATTTCTCAAATTTTGTTCCGTTATGGTAACTTGTTTAAATTAGAATTTCGAGAACGAGATTTTTATATTGCATGGATTACAAGCCCCTCTAGGAAGCGAAGGGTCCTTCGATTTAGCAAGTAACTGGACTAGAGTAGTCCAATCTAGCAAACAAGTCGACGGTTTATAAACACTCTTTTTAGCTGTATCATTGGATACTCTCCCCTGCTCTTGAAACTTCACAGTTGCTCCCGATTATCCTGCCTTATCTTCCTGTCCTTCCTAATTCGGAGCGATGAATAGTCATGCTTATTAGAGTTTATCAAAAATTTTGCTACCTGTGTAAATTGTGCTTGTTGATTTTAGAGTTGCGTGATAGATACGAGAGAATTATAGAGGCCATAAGCAAGTAGATATCTATTGGTAGAAACTTTAGCAAGTAGTTGAATGATTACAAAGCTGTAGGGACATACCTCAGAGGGAGTAGTGCGACCAAAGGTGGGTAGAAGTCCTCAAGTGTTCGGAGTTACGAAATGACTAGAGAAAGTCATAAAAATATTTGGAAAAATTAAATTTGATGGGATTAAGGTTAAAGCAGACCCTCTTTTTGAATTTTTAGGAATACCTATGAATTAGAATTTCGAGGAAGAAATTATTTTAAGCTGGGTAGATTTGTAGCTCCCCTTCCCAAAATTTTGAAAATATTTTATTATTATTTTATTGGGATTGTTATTTAATATTTTTTTTATATTATTATCAAAAATATTATATATATATATATGCGAATGTGAACGTATGTATAAATAAATATTATATATGTAATTGTATGTATATAGAATATATAAAATATTATATCTGTATGTGTTTATACAGGTACAGATAAATAGATGTGTATGCGCGTGTAAATATATATAAATATAAGTGAATTGTGTATATGTAAATTCTAAATATAAAATGTATGTGTGTATATATAAATATATATAGTATACGTATACATACATATAGGAAAAATAGAGGGATATATTTTGTGTAAAAAATATATAATTGAAGAAGATATAATTTTCTTTATTGATGTCTATATATATATATATAATATATATATAGAGGCGTACGTTTTGTGTAAATATTCATAAATATATATACATGTACGTATTTATGTGTATTCATGTATTTATATATAATATATATTATATATTATGTATAATTGTGAAAGCGAATTTATGTATATATATAAATATTATATATAATTGTATGGGTATATATATGAATATATATGTGTGTGTGTTTGCATATATATATAAATGTATTATATAAATGGGTGTAAATTTATGTATATATAGATATATTATACATATATGTATGTTTGTAGGTATACTATATATATATATATATATTATATATATATATATATATATATATATATATATATATATATACATGATAATTTACATGATAGGAATAAAGGAAAAACAAACAAATGCAAAGGAAGCCCAGCCCGGGCATTCCCATCCCAGGCCAAACCGAGCAGGCCATACTAGGCCCACCTGAACTACCAGCATCGAGCAGCCCAGCCGCTCCCCAGCATATTAAACCAGAGAGCACCCGACAGTTTCGATTCAATGATACATATATAATAGGTATAGAGGGGAAGGGAGTTTCTTTCGACAAAACCCTAACGCCACCCACCTGACAGCGCCGCCCCAGGTCGTGCATGCCTGCGCGACCCGGCGACCGGCCAGAGCGACGCGCGCATGACCGGCCGCGCGCACAGCCGCGCATACGCGCACGACAGAACGCGAATAGCAGCAGTAGCTGCAGTAGGTGCCAACTTCGTGACGACCTCTCGTCGCGTACGAGAGATCATTCTGCGAACCGTTTTGTCAGGTACGCGACAACCTAACCCCTTCAACTCTGACAATCCATTTTATTTTAGAAGACCTAGGTTGCTCGATAGATCGAGTTGGAATCGACGAAAAACCTGCTTCGAAATAGGACAACACCCAACCCCGATCCTAACTTTGGAAGGCGGATTTCCATAAATCCGTAGAGAAACATAGAAATCTATTTGAATAAGGTTTTAGACTATATAACCAGGATTTTAACCCTTCTTTTACTTTCTGTTTTAAGCACATATCGACTCAGTTATTTGGTTTCGAAAATCATCAAAAACCCGTTTTCAAAATATAGAAAATAGGAAAAGTTGTTCCACACGACGTGCGTCCCACCATTCCGGGCGACGTGGTCGTGAACCAAGCGAATTGAAAGCTGCGTAACAGCTTCGTGGTCGTGTGGGCTTTGACGGAATTCAAATTGGTCGCGTGTGCACGACGAATTCGACGCGTATCTGTCAGAATCGCCCCGTATCCGCCCAATGCAAATTCAGTCATAACTTTGTGCATGCTCGTTAGATCGAGACAAAACTTGTGCCAACAGGATCGTATCATTTTTCTGGTCCTGTATGCCATGTTTGGTCCGATTCTGAGACCGTTGACAAAATCACCGTTTTGCGGACCCCACGGTTTCACTCAACGGGCGATTTTGTACACGGCCCGCAGGAATCCAACTTTGGACATACGGTTGGATTCGTATCAGAAAACTGGATCCGTAGACATGTAGTTTGACGAATTTAGAGACCGTTGACTCTGGCACATTTTTCGGTGCAAAGCGGGTCCAACGACGGATATCGTTTTTGCCTGAAATTACCGTTTGCCCCTGTATCCAGAATTAGACATAAGGACAGGCAATCCTAGCTAATTTGACTATTCTGAGAACGTTGGTACTATTTATTTTAGCATCTGGACTTCTACATGTGTTGATTGATTGTGGCTCATTGAGTGGTATGGTATTTTGGTTTCTGCAGCTAAGGACCTCAGGCAAGTGCACTTTCTGATTGCTTTTCGATTCATAGTAGTCTTTTCATTTCATGTCTATACATATATCTTGCTGCTTGTTGACACGCTCATCACACGGAGTAGTCGGGAGGGGAAATATCTTAGTAGACATGTGGACTACCCAGAAATATCCCTAAAACGTCTATTATTGCATGATAGCAGCTGCACACGACACGTACAGTGAGCCGGATTTACCCCCTAGCCGTTCATATGTCGAAAAGGATATTTACACCACCTAGATAGATGTCTTTTATTAGCTTTTCCTTGTTTATTTCTCTATCGTGCTATGTCATCAGTTTTCTTACAGCTTTATATTCCATATGCTATTTTCATGTCTTGTTAATTCTGTTATGTTTTGCATTGTCGTCGGTTTGTGTACTGGTTCTAATCCTGACTAGATAACCAACATTTTTCAGGTTTAGCCGCGATCACTGTTGACATTGGGAAGACTTGGGTATGCTGAGGCCGACCTAGAAATAGAAAGCTATTGTCATTTCATTAATTGGAAAACTTTGTATTTTCTTTAAATAAATGTTGTAACTGTTGTAATAAATTAGAATTGTGAATAAGCAGCAAATATTATATTTTACAATTTTGAGCATTTATTTTTGCGGGCTTGACAGCGTTCTACCGCCGACTCTGCGGCGTAGGCTGGCTTGGACACGTCTCGTATCCGAAAAGCCGGTACGGGTCATGACAGTCCTAGCCGCATGGACTTGTCCAGCCGCATGATTACCTCAACCGCATAACTCTCTGAGCCGCATGGGCTGTTTTGGCCGCATGAGCTTCTGGCCACGTCTTCCTGCCATGTGTGCAAATCTTTTGTAAATCTTCTGCATTTAATGCTCTTGATTTGCTGTCAGATTTTAAGAGCCGCTTTTTGGGCCAGGATCCCAAGAGTCAGGCTATTATTCAGCCATTTTGCCTCGATGATCGAAGAGTCGGTCATCATGTTGCACGCGGATCGAGGCGTTCCTTCTTTGTCTATAAATAGAAACACTCTCGTCCTGGGAAATCTTCTTTTCTCTTCGATCTTTCGCTGTTCTAACTCCTTTTTCTCCCAAGCACCTATGGCTCCCAAGAAGGTTACTGCACCGAAGGCTGCGAAGGGCAAGGCGGTCGCTTCTGCGGCGACTGTGGCGACGAACGTAGCCACTCCTCCGCCGGCCGCTGTTCACTCTGTTCATCCCGATGTTCATCCACCTATTGCTGGTAAGGGCGTTGCCTTAGAACCCTAACTGCCATGGCTCTGCTGCATAATTTATGCACAAGCTGAATGTACAAGGTTCGTCGATATGACCGCATAAGCACTTCGCCCAGGAGGGCGCATGGGCTTATCATACTCGATCTGAACCGCATATATTTTTTCGACTTGGGCCGTATGAGCGTAGTTCACTTTTGAACCGCATAAGCTCATCTGCTTGTAGCTGTGAGTCTGTCTGTTCAGGGCCGCATGAGTCCGTGTGGACTTTGAACCGCATAGTCTCACCTGAATCTGAGCCGCATCAGCGCCTAGGTTTGTCTGTTGAATCCATGTGAACCTTGAACCGCATAGGCCCTTCTAAACCCAAAACTGCAGAAGCTTCATAAGCTCATCTGAACTTGATTTGTATAGACTCGTCTGACTTGGAACCGCATAAGGCTATGATGAACCGAACCGCATGGACTCATCTAGTTCTGAGCCGCATAAGGCTGTGACGACCCGAGCGCATAGACTCAAATGATCTTTTCAAACGCTTCTTTATTTTGACTATCCTCTAATCTTGTTTCTTTCGTCTATCTTCAGTGAATCTGCCAGTAAAACCTGCGGGAGAACTCCTAGTGGGCTCGAATCACTTTGCCTTGGGTGTGCGTCTTGATGACTTAGTTAAGTACGAGCTGAATCAATTTCCTGCTAATGAGCCTTCAGGAAGGTTGAATGCCATCGAGAATCAGACCCTCCATTATCTCCGTGCCATGATGAATTCTGGGAAGTTGGATGGATCATACCTGAAGCCCTCATTCCTCTTCGGGGACGCTTTAATCATAAAGAATCCCCGAGTATTAGAGATCTCTGAGAACTGGGATTTTACTTTGGATAGGATGGCGATCCACATTCCTCTCATGGAGCGTCATTATCCTCTGTCGTGGTTCAATATGGTATTGTTGGATAGGACGATGGTGGGTACCTTAACTCCTACCCAATCAGGGATGTTGATGGACGACATCCATTATAACCCGAACATTAGGTCAGCATACGCGGGTAAGGATTCCGTCTGCCGGTACATGATGGGACTGGCCTCTGGTACTTTATGAACGTATATGGTCCCAACTACACATTCACTCAAGCTGATACATTCCTGAATCGGCTTGTTCGCAAAAAATCTTATCCCGTTGGTAGACGGGAGTTGCTGAACTGGATAAACCCCACTTCTACGTGGGCCCACTTGACCACTTGGGTTCTGCAGACCTACGGGACATTCCTGCGGGAGGTGGGACTCTATCATGCCATCCGGGGCACCTGTCACGGGCTTCTATCAATAAGCTATTGTTCGTGGCGCTCCTGGAGATGTATAACCGGCAAACAGGGACGTTCTTCGCACCCAGAGGGGATTTGGGGCTTGCTCTCCATGAGATGTATACTGTCTCCAAGCTTCCGTGGGGGACGAGCCTTTCGAGGTGTACACCCCGTCGAACGAGGAGTTCGAAGACCTGAACCGACGACTCCTAGGTTTTGTTGCGGTGTACCAGGAGTTGCTATGCCATCATAGTGCTTGTCACCAGATGGCTATAAAAAAGGAGGATAGCTCAGAAGGGAACGCTCCCCACACCACATCCTGGGTCAATTATCTTTTTAAAGTTGGCTCTTCTGGCGAGGTTATTCCTCGAACCCCTCAAACCCAGGGAGAGATAAAGGACCTGATGTTGAGCGTCAAGAAGTCGCGGTCCAATAGCGACATATTCAGGAGTCAAACTGACTCTTTTAGCTATTTTTACTACGGTACCAGGCAGATGTCTGAGAAAGCGCTCATGGCCGATTTTTAATGATATGGCTACGGAACTGCGTAGTCTCGGGGGGCAGGTTCTATCGAGAGGATCAGCCGCCACTTCATTCTCCCTGCCGTTAAGCTGGTATTTGGAGTTAGACTGGCTCTTCTCCCGGCTATGGTGTGTAGCATACACCATGGTCTTCGAACATTCTTGTCACGCCCCAGAACCAGAATACTGGAGAGCGGGGGCAGACATAGCCAGCTACGTATATTGAAATAGAATACATCTCAACTATACGGTCACGGCTGTCTAGATATGAGGGTTTACTACAAGCCAAGTCTCTTAAGGTCAAGCCTATTGTCTCAATCTCAAGCAATTAACAGAGTTACAAGGTGATAGAGCATCAAATATATAATATAAGGCGTCCCAAATATTACATATTGGATGATCATGAAGCTAGTCGTACAAAATGATAGGACTAGCAAGAGTTCAGTCATACATGATCAACCCTAGGATTTGTTAATCATGTTTACAGCCCGTAGGCAGACAGTAAGTAAATGTGCATCGAGCTAACAGGTGCTCGTCGGCTAAACGCCTCAAAAGAATAAATTTACATATAAGTGGGTGAAACAAAAAGGAAAACCCACTCTTGGCCCGGGTTCCGTCTAGTTGTCACCATTGGGCTGGAAGCTTGGTAGATCCTCGGGAGCTGCTCCGAAATCTGGCCACACAAAACCAGCTGGGTCAAACCCCAAAAGTGCAAGTGCCACAAAGGAGGCCACAAAAAGAACAAAAGCCAGCATATCAGAACATAAAGAATAAAAGTACAAGTAGAAGGGTACACAGGGCGATAAAGGACTAGGGACGTGGAACCATTCTGGGAGCCAGGTTACAATCCTTAAACCAAACAAGGACCGGGATTGTACCCCTTCGCCTGAATAGCTCACTGTCCCTACCCATTTATCATTAAGAATAGTAAAACAAACATGCTCAGGAGATAGCAGGTACTGGATCTAGACAAGACTTAGACAAGGCTGGACACCATCCATTCACAATCGGCCAAGCAAGTACTACGGCTTACTACTTTAACTAACTAGGGTTATCACAAGCCTTAATTACTAACAAGATGCAAGTGAGAAACTCCCAGTCCCAAGCCCTGCAGACCATCCAGTTATCCTTCCGCGGGTTGAGAGTATGGTTGGGTACATCGTCCAGGAAACGATATACCCTTAGGTGACTTAGAGGGTGCAACACATGACAGTGTGCTGGAAATGTGCTCTACTCGTCGGCAAGCTACAAGTCCATTAAAGCGCCCAGATAACG
The DNA here is from genome assembly GCA_029216955.1 of Iris pallida. Classification (NCBI taxonomy): domain Eukaryota; kingdom Viridiplantae; phylum Streptophyta; class Magnoliopsida; order Asparagales; family Iridaceae; genus Iris; species Iris pallida. Next base: position 124,697 of record JANAVB010012356.1, on the reverse strand, counting down.
AGATTGCCTGTGACTGGGAATTCTCCATGTTCTAGTTTGATCTAATCATTAGCCTAATCCAATTCAGCGCGAGTCCCTGGCCGTGGTACCCAGGGAGTCACGTCCTAGACATGATGCAAGACAAGACCAGTGGATTGTGCAAACAAGCAAGCAGGAACACCCACGTGTCAAGGCAGTCAAGTCAAGTTATCAAGTCAAGTCAAGTCAAGAGTGCGCCGCCACGGGCCACTATCAAGTTATCAAGGTAAATCATGTCAGGGTACTTGTCAGGGTGCGCCACGACGGGCCACTATCAAGTCAGGTTGGTCGTGTCAGGAGTGCACCACTACGGGTCACTGTCATGTTATACTAGTTCTTGTCATACCATGCTGTGTACAATAGTTATTCCAAACATATTAAGCAAAATCAAGTTCATGCCAAAAGGCGTAAGGATATAAAATGGGCATAAAATACCTAATAAAATACTAATATAAAATAGGACTATAGAAGAGCCAAGACCAAGAAATAATAAATTCATCATAGATAAGTAGGTCGTGCAAGGGGGTCAGGGGTAGGTCTGTGCAGGGTGTGTACTGCGCATGGAAGAGCTGCACAAGAGTTGTCTTGCGCAAGGGTTACCTTGCGCAAGGGTAGACTGCGTAGGGGTTACCTTGTGCAAGGGTGGTTTGCGCAAGGGTGGGTTGCGCAGAAGTGAATTGTGCAGGAGCGGTTTGCGCAGAAGTGAATTGCGCAGGGGTTACTTTGCGCATGGCTGGATTGCGCATGGCTAGCTGGCGCCAGCGCAGTCCAGCGCAGCGCGCTGGCCAAGTGACTGCGCAAACGGCCATGCGCTAAAGAGCACAGGCCAGGGGTGCGCAATCGGCCATGCGCTAAAAAGCGCAAGGCAGGGGGCTGTTCTTCCTGGCCGAGAGCAAGTCCAAAAATACTAAGAACTTCAATTCTTCATATTTTTGTCAAATCAAAACCAAATCTAGATTTTCAAAGTTCTAACTTGAGTAAAATTGAATTCTCTTCTACATGGAAGCATCAAAACAAGCAAAAATCAAAGTTTAATAGATCAAAACCAAGGATTTCTGAAAATGGTTAAAACCTAGATCTAGAAGAATGAAAGCTCCAAATCACAAAATTCCAAGTTCTAATGTTGATCTACATGTCCTAATCTATCAAATGGACAAATAAAATTGGGTGCTTATTTGTTGGCAAGGTGCACTTGCCTAATGGGTTGGGGAGTTGTGTGGAAGAAGGAAGAAGAAGTTTAAGAAATAAATGAGAGAATAAAGAGGAGAGAGAAAGTAGGTGAGTTATAAAGTGGGGGAGTTGTGGTGTGTTGAGGGTAGAGTGTAGGTTAAAGTGTGCCAATATATTAAACCAAACCTAATCAAACCAAACCAATCCTACTAAAAAATAAAACCAAGCCATGGTCCAAACCAATTTACGAGAAACCAAAATCCGCAAGTCAAAAATAAAATACGTGCAAAATCAAATACGAGCATAAATACGAAAACAGGAAATGGGGTGACAATTCTCGTCCAAGGTTATTGCCCGCAAGAAGACTGGACTTTGAGCGTATAGAGCTACCTTACCACTATTTGATGGGGTGGTTGTTGATGTACTACAAGTCTTTGATGGGATCTGGAACAGCGGAAGATGCTACAGATGAAGACGCTTTCCTTTTCCAATGGCATCACCAACCTTGGGAATACAGTACTATGCCAGCTTGTCGGAGGGCGCTGACGAGGGTGGATGGGTGTGGCTTTTTCGTGTCGGTTCCTCATTTTTTCGATGAAAAGTGAGGGATGTACACCTTGATGGTACCGGACCTCCTCACTTTCTGTCTACGAAGATGCTCACCTGGTTGCGCAACATTCGCCCCGCGCATCTGGTTTATCACAACCGCGATAATGTGTACTTAGAGCCCTACCTGCCTAGTAGGTTTTCCCGCTAATTTGGCTATAGTCAGTTATTCCTCGACTGTCCCAGCCCTTGCTTGGGCTTTGAAGGTAGCATTCTTGATGGTGTCAGGACGTGGAATTATTATGACGCTTATCATACTCGGGCCAGCTTCTCAGTCCCTGATACTAAGGCATCGAGGGAAATTTTGTACGTGGCTGCCTTGTATCATGTTATGGCGAACAAACCTCCTGTCAATTTTGATACGAGTACCAATTTCATCGTGGGTACCGTTTAGAGAAAAGCCCAAGGAGGCTAAGGCTAGAAAGCAACTAGCGCTCCAGACTCCCCTCCAGAATCAGAATCTTTCGAGGCGGCTGAAGAGGATGACGATTATGATAGCGAAGACCCTCTTTCTCCTGGGGGTAAAGAAGTAGCGGATCAACCGCTTGCCACACCAGACGAACTGGCGGAGGATCCGTCGCTTGCTACACAAGGGAAGTAGTGAGGGAAGGACAGCCTCCCACTGTGCCTGGTCCCTCACGTAAACGAGTCAGACGTGAGTCTTCTGACGGCAGAACGACCTTTTCTATGAAAAGAGCCGCCGTTAGGTCTCGTAGGTTGCTTATTACCGAGAGGGGTAAAAATGCTGACGATGTTCCGGAGGTAAGACTATGTTGGAGCTATCTCCTTGTTGTGGTTTTCTTTTTCTTGGAGATATGACCTAATCATTTTTTCTTTGTAGGTGTCTGACGAACCAGGCTCTCATGAACCGTCTGCTGCCCCTGGAGTTGATCCGGCCCTTGCTGCTCTGATTAGCGGCATGTGTGCCGCGTCCTTTCTGCGGGGCTTTCTCAGCGGCGACTGAGGACTCCCAAGTTGCTGAAGCCTCAGTCCGGGGTGACGAAGGTTTCCTCGGGCCTGTTTCCAAGATTGCTGAATTTGAGCAAGGCGATGCCGATCTCGTCGCATCCCCTCCCGAGGGTGCCGGGGTGGAGGAGTTTATTATATTCGACTCGGAGGCTACTGGTAAGAGGTTGCGGTGGCTGTAGTGATCCTCAGCCTCTACACTCTTCCGCTGGTAAGATAAGCCAAATATTGACTAGTGAGGGGGCTTATTTGCTCTATCAATATATCCTCCAGGTCAAATTGATTCATGGTTGTCTTGGCCCTACAGGTCCTGACCTTTACTTTCTACAGCGGATGTTCTTGGGGAAGGCTCGGCCTGCCGCGATCTGGGGAAAAGGAGCGTTTCCTCTCCTTCACCGACTCATGTCGAGGGGCCTCCTGCCAGCTCCGGGCAGATGGAGTGGAGCTTGTTCCGGGAGCGATGGTCTCCACCTCATCCTCTGCTGCTTATACGGCTTCGGAGATTGACCCTTCGGCCATGCCGAGCATTCAAGTTCTGCGGGCTGCTGAAGAGGAGTTGGCCGCTGTTCATAGTCCTTCCGTACGGAGTTTGTTTCCCTTGTGGCAAGAGCGGCAGATTCTGTTACGTCTTCTTCAGTGTTGCCAGCTACACTCCCGTTGACGCGGCTTCTTCGAGGCTCTGGACGAGGTGTCGCAGGATGTGGTCGACAGCTTCTATCGCCATTTCAAGAGGGGCGTAGATGCTGCCGTAGAACGGGGATCCCTTTTTCTCTGTCCCTGCGGTGCGCTCGGGGTCAGATTGAAACTCTGAAGGCTCTTTCTGGCGGTGTGGGGTTGGCTACGCTCCTGGAGCCCAAGTTGGTAGAGGCTAATCAGCTCGTGACCCGATTGCTGGTGTTACGGCAGGCTGACTTGCCTGCTGCGATTGAACGAGAGCGGGGCTTCCTTATTGCCGCTCGGGATAGGATAAAGCTCGCACGAGACGCTGCCGGGCCAGTTGTGAAGGGGGACCTTGACGAGCTTTCCGCTTCGTATGACAGGCTGGGTCGTCGAAGTCAAGCTTGTAGGGCTCGAAAGAGACTGCTTCTCGTGAATAGCTGACACGAAGGAGCGGATTCTCGCACTTCAGAGGGAATTGGCCTTCTAGAGTCGGAGCTGAGGGCTGCTCGTACGGAACAGGAGTCAATCGTTCGGGAGGCCGAGAAGGTTTTCCGTTCTTCTGTTAACTTGGAGCGGACTTTCAAGAAATTCGAGGACAACTGGCAAGCTCATGCTCATCTGGAGGATGCGGCGGTACTGACCCAAGAGGCGGAGCGTCGAGCTAAATAGAGGTTTGAGCGGTCGGTTGCCTTACTAACGGACCGTCTCACGGTGTTATGTGCCCGGAGCAGTGATCAATTTTCTGTTTTCTTTTGCTTTTTTTGTCTTCATTTTGTAAGGGATGTGATCCCAAATGATGTAGCACTTTAAATTTTGAATAAATGAGCATGTTTCAACTCATCTTCTCTTTCTTGTACTCATGGTGTTTATGGAATTGGACCTGTTGGGGGATTATTTGTGGACCTGTTACCCTGGGCGTACCTTGGTTTTAGGTACGAGTAACGAGTTTTGGAGAGAAATACCTGGAACAACTTCGCGATAAGACAGCTATAGAAGTTTTTGGTATTCGAGAGAATGCCAGGGAGTAACTGGGCTCCCAGGCATGATAGGAAGGGATGGGCATGTACTGGAGACCCAGTACAGCATCTGTAGTCGACTGAGGACATTTGTGGTCTCGGAAGACGTTTGTGGGCTTATTATCTTTGGGCGTACTCAGATCGTGGGTACAGATAATAAGTCGAGGGAGGACCGTCATACTTACTCAGAGGTAGTGAGGATATGGCAAGTATGGAGATTTCTTTACCGTGGATCTTCCCGCTCAGAGGTAGTGAGGACATGGCAGGAGTGGATTCAACGGAGGATATTTGTGGACCTACTATCCTTGGCGTACTCCGGTCGTGGGTACGGATAATAGGTTGAGGGATAACCATCATAGTTACTCAGAGGTGTAAGGAATGGCAAGCATGAATGGTTTCTTCGACGGAGCCTTCCCACTCAGAGGTCACGGGGACATGGCAGGAGTGGGCTCAATGAAGGATACATAGAACGACTCAGAGGTAGGAGGACGTGGAAGTTCTATGCGAGGGGGCGGTTTGTTTTTGGAGGAAGTGGAACAACTCAGAGGTAACATCGACATGGTTGTATAGGAATTTTGGGATCTGTTACCTTTTTGTGCATTGAGAATACGGGCAGTAGATCAGGTGAGTTCAGCGGTACCAGCGGGTACATAACTTCAGCAATCTAAAATTTTGTGGGTACGAGTTCAGCGGTACCAGCGGGTATATGACTTGTTGATCTCGAAAATGTGAGTATGAGTTCAGCGGTACCAGCGGGCACATGACTCTTATGATTGGAAAATGTGGGAATGAGTTCAGAGGTACCAGCAGGTACATGACTCGTATGATTAGAAAATATGGGAATTAGTTCAGAGGTACCAGCAGGTACATGACTCGATGTATGGAAAATATAGGAATGAGTTCAGAGGTACCAGCAGGTACATGACTCGATGTATGGAAAATATGGTAATGAGTTCAGAGGTACCAGCAGGTACATGACTCGACACTCTGAGATGTCTCAAGGATTTTGTTTCAGACATAATACTTCTTCAGGAACTTGCCGTTGATGGGCAACATGAGCAAGTCTCTATTTTGCTTTGCGAGGCGGTAGGCGCCGTTGGAGAATACAGCTTCGATGATGAACGGGCCTTTCCATTTTGGTTGGAATTTACCGGCAGTTTTATGCGTCATAACCATCGGCCTCCGAACCGCCAGAACGAGATCGCCTACTTGGAATGTTCTGACCTTGACCTTCTTTGAAAGCTCCGGAGATTCTGGCCTGATATAGTTCATTCGCTGTTGAGCTAACATGCGTTTCTCGTCTAGGGCCTCCAATTCTGTAGTCAGCGATGGTAGTTTTTGTCTGTCGTCAATGATGTGTGAGGGCACGCGGAGTGAGGGATCTGAATCTCTAATGGAGGACTGCCTTACTCCGTACACTAGAGAAAATAGTGTATTCCCGGTGGCTGTTCGAACTGTGGTGCGATACGCCATAAGCATTCGCCGAGCTTCTTATTCCAGTCGCGCTTGTTAGAGGACACGAATTTCTTGAGTAGCTTGATTATGGTTTTGTTGAATGCTTCTGCTAACCCGTTGGCTGTGGGTTGTAGAGTGTCGAAGCAATATTCTGAATTCGGTGCTTGTCGCAGAATCGATAAAATACGTGGCTTGCGAACTGTGGCCGATTATCGTGAATGATCCTTCGGGGCAGTCCAAAGCGGTAGATGACATAATGCTTAAGGAAGCTGATCACGTTTGAAGTTTTTACCTCAGCCAATGGGAGGCTTCTGTCCATTTGGATAAGTAATCGGTGATTGCGAGTATGAATCGGTGTCCTCTGGACGAAGACGGAATGATTGGGCCGACGATGTCCATACCCCATACTTCGAATGGCCAGGAGGCCACGTCGGATGTAGGAATTCAGATGGCTGGTGGATGAAGTCGACGTAGATTTGGTAGGCTTTGCACTTTCGTGCATAATCTATTGCGTCTGCAACCATCGTGGGCCAGTAATAGCCCATTCGGCGAAGGCGGTCTTGCAGTTTCGGGCCAGGTTGATGGGCTCCGCAGACACCATCATGGGCTTCGCGTACGGCTTCTTTGGCTTCTGTATTTGATAGACATCGAAGCAGTAAACCATCATAGGATCGGCGATACAACATTTTCGTCTCGTATCATGGAAAAATCTGAGAGAACGTCATCTGGCAGAAGTAGCTTCCTTCGATTCTCTGGCAGGATGTCGTATACTACGAAGTCGATGAACGGCTGTCTCCAGTCTGGTGCTTCGTCGACTAAAAGGGCGGAGTAGCTTTCAATGCATCGAATGTTGTCCTTAGGACAGACCAGTTCACGACCTATTATGTTGACCTGATGATGAGCATAATTTGGCACAGCTAGGGAAGCGGCCAAACCATCTAGGGCATCAGCCTCAATGTTCTGGAGTCTGGGAACATGTTCTATGAAGAATCCTCCAGAGACGAGATGATGTCGATTGCTATTTAATGATACGGGATCATGTCTTCGTGGCGGACCTCGTACGACCCCTGAATCTGATTGACGATTAACTGTGAGTCGCCGTATGCTTCAAGATACTCTACCCCCAGTTCCTTCGCAAGCCGGAGGCCAATGACCAAGGTATTGTACTCGGCCACATTATTTGAATAGGGCTCTGTGAGTGAGTAGGCCCGATTGATCACCAAACCGGAGGAAGAAATCAGCACTACTCCAACCCCAGCGACGATGTTGCCTTTGGGTCCAGTTATTGATGCGCCGTCGAAGAATATTCGCCAGATGGCATCATGGGAGACTGCATTTGAACTGGTGACCTCGTCCGATATTTCTTCATATACCCTAGTCGTCTCCGAACCTGGATGGGATGCTAGAAAGTCTGCTAGAGCCTGGCCTTTAACAGCCTTTTGCGGGACGAAGATCATGTGGTATAGTGATAGTAATATCGCCTAGGTAGCAAGGCGAGAGCTGAGTGCCCCAGGTTTGGTCATGAGGACCCTGAGGGGGTTGATCCGCGATATCACTGGATGGTTTGTCCCGTGACGTAGTGTCGCATCTTCTGGATTGCGAACATGAGAGCAAGGCATTCCTTCTCTAAGGCCGTGTACCAGTATTCTGGCCCAATCATCTTTCGACTGAGGTAGTATATAGCTTATTCGTGGCCCGCATCATTGTTCTGTGCCAATAGAGCACCAAGAGAATGTTCTATCGCTCGCACATAGAGCGGGAATGGCTTCCCAACAGGAGCTACCAGGACTGGGGGGTTCGACAAATATTCTTTGAGGCTGTCGAAAGCGCGCTGGCATTTCTCATCCCATACAAAAGACTTCCTTCTTCATGAGATGGGTGAATGGTTGACATCGTCCGAGAGATTAGAGATGAATCTCCTAATGTAAGCTAGCCTGCCTTGGAGGCCTCGGAGTTCGCGGAGATTTCTCGGGGGACCCATCTCCATGATTGCCTTTGTTTTTTCGGGGTCGATGTGAATGCCCTGAAAGTAATGACGAAACCCAGGAATTTTCCGCTGGAGACTCCCAAGAATGATTTTAGGGTTCATCTTTAAGTTGTGTGCTCGCATTAGGTCGAACACTGTCCTGAGATCTTACAGATGATCTTCCTACGAACGGCTTTTGACGACGATGTCGTCGACGTAGCATTCTACTGTCTTGCACAAGTGGTCTCTAAAGATGTCGCTCATAGCTCTCTGGTAAGTAGCGCCAGCGTTCCTTAAACCGAAAGGTAAACAGTGTAGCAATATGTACCAATCGGTGTTCGGAATGATGTGTGCTTCTCGTCGTCAGGGAACATCTTGATCTGGTTGTATCCTGAGAAGCCATCCATGAAGGACATACGTTCGAAGCCGCAGGTATTGTCGATCATAATATCTGTGATAGGGAGAGGGAATTTATCTTTAGGGCATGCCTCATTCAGATTCCGGAAGTCAATGCATATTCGGATCTTCTCGTTCTTCTTGAGAACTGGTACGATGTTAGCTACCCAGTCTGGATGCTGCTCTTTGTGAATGAAGCCGTTGGCTATCAGTTTGTTGACCTCGGCTTCAATAGCATTCATGACATCGAGGCGAAACCGTCGTTGCTGTTGCTTGACAGGTTTTGCATCCGGACGAATATTGAGTTTGTAGAGTACGATCTCGGGTTCCAATCCTGACATATCTTCATAGCTCCAGGCGAACACATCGATATACTCTTTGACGAGTTGGAGCAGCGACTCTCGCTCTTCATCTGTCAGACTCTGGCTAATGAAGATTGGTTTCGGGGAGGCTTCATCACCATGATTAACTTGTATGACCTCATCCTCAGTGGGAGGTTCTCTTTGCTCGAAACACTTTTCCCATTGTTCATCTAGCTGTTGGGCCCACGGCTCTAGCTCGAAGATTTTTGGAATGTCTTCATCTTCTTCATAAGCGTCGGCGAATGCCATGTTGACTGACAGGACTTGTCTGAACACGTCTCCTATGCTGGTATTCGAATCAGAAGTTGGTGACCCGGTCGAATGTGAATGCCAGTCGCATTCTTCATCTAACTTTCAGGGGTTGTCGTGGGTGTCACATACCCTAATCCACATCGAGTCTTGCTATAGTAGTCCCATGGTTTGCCAGCCGGGACCGGGGGCTTCAAAGGTAATCGTCGTCCAGTACCGTAGTTCAAACCCGGTGTCGTTTCCAGATCATACCCCTATTTCTGCATGAGGTATTTAGATTGGGGGCTATAAAGATACAGAGGTAGTCTCCCTGCATCCGATCCAAGGTCGACTTCTTCTATAGTGAAGGGATGCGAATCGTCCTTCCGGCCGAAGATGATTGGATGGTCCCCTCCCTCGATTATTCGGTAAGCATCTTCTGCTGGAGTAAGCTGGATTGTGGTGTAGACATTTGTCACCTGTGTGTAGGTGAGTGCCTATACCGTGTTCCATAGCGTACATTATACAAAGCTTATTAAGCTCGAGGTAGTTCAAAGATAGCCCTTTATTGATGAAGTAATATCTTTTCTGGGGGATTAGATCATCTACGGAGGCAACATCAGTGTAGGCAGCCACATACTTGGCTAGCTCCGGTTCCTCTTCGGCTACCCCCTGTGTGAATGAAGACTGAGAGGACGACCTGGGAGCTTGATCGTCAGTGGTTCAGCTGATGGTGCTGAGCGTGGAGTTGTTGGCAGACTAGCGACCCCCAGTTTGGTACTCGATGTGGGGCGGGGAGTGGCTGGTTCGCTGGAAGTGTCAGACCTTGCATCGGGGTGATGACCCTTCTTGGGAAGGCATATCGTCATCGGCTTGTCGGAGGGATTATGCTTCTCCGTCTGCGGCTGGCTGGTTTTTGGCGGCCTGATTGTCAGTGGCTTCGTTGTAGGTCTTGGCACTTGGCCAGACCTTGGCAGCCAGATTATCATCTGCTCTTCTTGTGCCGAGAGGCTGATTGCGTCCTTACGTGAGTGGCGGTAAGGGGAGCAGACCTGCCTGGTTTACAAGCTTGGAGGTGGATCGTCAGAGGCTCTTCTGATCCTGTGGCTGTCTCGGTACTAGCTTGTACATCTCCTTTACCAAGATGCTTCTTCGATTTTTCGTACAGGCAGGAGTCTGAGTAGTAAGATTCGACCTCTTTGAAGGGATCGATATCAGCAAATTTCGTCCTCACGAAGCCGTATTTGTTGACATATTTGAAGCACTGGTGCAGCGTGGAAGGCACGATCATGTATCCACGGGCGCCCTAAGAGGATGTTGTAAGAAGTGTCTGCATCTATGACGTAGCAGGTGACTTCGGATTGGTGGTCGCCAATTTGACACTTCAGACGAATCTTTCCAAAAGGGTAGCTCCTGCCCGAATTAAAACTGCTGATGGCGGTACTTGTAGGCGTTAGGCGTGCATTGGGATGCGGAGATGATGTAGCAGGCCCTTCGGGATAATGCTTATGGAAGAGCCAGGATCAATGTGCATCCGATCCACCTTTACGTTGCCGATGTATCCAGTGTAGTATAGTGGGCGATCGTACAGATTAGTTTTGATGAGCATATCTTGTGGAGTAAAGACGATGTTTGGCATTGCGCCAGTGCAGGCACTATCCTAGAGATCAGCAGGCGGGTTTTCTCCCGTGAGGTTAACTTGAGCCAGGTATGCGTCGGTGTTTGGAGTGCATCACTCAAAGCCGCACGAACATCCTTGGAGAGTCTCAGGAGCTCGTATAGTGACAACTTGGCCGGTGTGTTGGCCAATTGTGCCAAAATGTCAAGTTGTAGGGCCTCTCCAGCCCTTGGGCTGCCTCTCTTCGAGGGATTTCGAAGCGAGTCTCCCTCGGCCTAGGCTTGTCGGTCGTCGAAGGCTGAGCCGGACCTGGAGCATCAGTTGTAGTGGGTTGATAATCTTTAGCTTGATTGTCAACCACAGGTTGGGATTGCGCCCCAGACCGCGTGACGACGGCTGTAGCTTCTTCGATGTCTGCCGAGATTGTGCGGCAGGATCTGATTTTTTATTCTTTTTTTTGCAGCTTGAAGACGATATGGGCCTAGTCACTTCCGATACCAAGTCTGGATGGATCCACATGACCTTCCCTCGTGATGTGGTGAGGGGCATTAGACCAGCAGCCTGATCTCGGGAAGGTAGAAGATTAGCAATCTCCATTGTCGCCAGAGGGATGGGCACCACCCTGTCTTGAGTTTCCTTCGGAGGAAAGCTGCCGAATTGTACCGAAACCATATTGGCTGCCACCATTACCTCTTCGAAATCAATGGCCAAAGCGTTCGAATCGATGAGGTTTTGGATGTACAGTTTCAGCTGGTAGCAGTCGTGTGTGGCATGGTAGATGTAGCGATGGTATGGCAGTACTTTGGTTCTTCATCTCTGTCGACCGTGTTTCTCATCTTGGTGGAGGAAGCTGGATTCTGTCTCCTTGTATGAGCATGTCCAAGATGGGCTTGACGTGACCGTCTTCGAAGGAGTAAGTAATTTACGACCATTGTTTCTTTGCTGGCTTTGGCTCAGGTTTCTGTTTCGTGTCGGCCACCATAGCCTGCTTTCCCCTGCTGTCCCGATTGTTGGAGGGGCTACCCCCATTATCGTTGTTGGGATGCTTGCCCTTGTTCTCTCCGACCGAGATGTGCAATCCTAGTTGGCGAGCCTTCTTCAATCGTTCTTCGTCGCTTGTGGCGCTGATGATGAACGTCTTCCAGTCCTTGAATTGACTTTCACCCATCCAGAGACTGATTGTTGGGAGGAGTCTCTTTTGGCAAATTTCAATCAAGGAGGAATCTGGATTTCCAGAGGGCAACTTTGGCGGTTTGGCGGAACCGCTCGATGTAGTTCCTTGTCAGCTCTTTTTCCCCTTGGACGACATCCATGAGGGTGGACATGGTGATGTCCTGCCCTACTTTGTAGAATCTCTCCAAGAACATACGCTTGAAGCCGGCGAAGGAGTGGATACAATTGTCCGGCAGGTTGCGATACCAGTCGAAGGCGACTCCTTCCAATGCCCCGATGAATAATCGCGTAAGAATGGCATCGTCATGGGGCAGATGGTCGGTGGTGACCTCGAAGTAAGTGATGTACCGACTTGCTGAGGTCTTGACATCATAAGGATTGATATTGAACGGCTTATCTTGGTGGGAATGGAACATCCCTCCATGCAGCAGGGTATGGTTGCCGTATTCTGAGGTCTTGAGAATTTTTCGAGCGTGGAACATGGCTCGGAGCTCCTGGACCTCTCTTCTCGCTTTGCGTGCTTCGTCCACGGTGGTGGGGGCCGTTGTTTCCGGAGGATTGCTGCCCGGGTTCGGTGCCGCTGAGTTCGAATCCACATTAACCGCGGGACCCGCACTTGCTTGGCCAAGCGTCCTTCCGTAGAGATTTGAAAGGGCCGCTTTGATCTCGTCTACAGACTTGACCAAGGCATGTAGTATGGCCTCTAGAGTGTCGATGCATTGGCGATCACTATAACCACCTTGCTTGTTGTCTGTCATGAACACCGTCTTCACATGAGGAGAGATAGACGGAGCGGTGGAGGAAGCGCCCTCTGAATCGTATCCCTGTAGCGAGAAGTCATCGGGGTATGTGGGTATATTCCCTTCTGACTCATATTCGGAAGGAATAGTACCCCCAGTCTCCGAGTTCGCCTCGTTATGGGAGTTGTGGACGTCCTCAGGGACGTCGAAATTTGCTACATCCGATGGGAGAGTTGTCTCCCCCGACTCGTCTTCTTAGAACATTGGGTTGCTGTGGAGGCTCGGAGGGGTGCTACCTCCAGCCCCAGCAACCCCCTGCGTTATGGACGACGAATTCCCTACTGTAGCAGATTTCGTCTTAGAGCGAGTACCTTGAAAACTCCGATAGTGGGCACCCGCTTAGACGAAAGTCTTTTAGTCGCAGTGGTTGAGATCTTCGGGCTGGAAACATTCGTCTTCTTCCCCCTTCCGTCAGCGGGGACTTTCCGAGCAGAGTTGCAGGAGACGACGGGTAGTGCCTAGTCTTCTGAAGATGGCTGTTGCAGTCTTTGAAAGACAGACTGTCGGTATTCTTGCATCGTCGTGCTATTGCAGCAACAGTTGACGATGACTTGGGTGCAGTGACGTCCGTAGGAGGACTCTTTGCACCCCGATACATTTTCTCTTTCCTTACGTTTGTGGAGGATGGCCTCACGCAAGTCACTTGCTTTGCTGGCTCGGAATTCCGGGCACGCGAGTGTGTAGGCCTCCCTCCTGCTCCCTGATTCGAAGGTAGCTTGTATACTTGCCTTCGTTGTTATTGGGAGATGCTTGATGACTATCCCGCCCATTGGCCGCAGGGGGCAGGGTACGAGTAGCTTTATACAACTTTCCATTAGAGGCCCGCGTGATAATCAGCGGGACGCTCCGATAGTCAGAGGTTAGGGTAGCTGACTGGGCTTGGTGAGCCCGTGCTGCCCTAGACTTCTTCCTTTTAGCACTTACGGGTGCGTAATAGGAAGAGTCCAAGTTGGATACCACAGAGTCTGGCTTATCATCCAGAGAACCATCAGGGTCAGGACCGCATGAAGACGTCGAGCTGATCGAGAAGCGTAACAGACGCTATACGGCTAGATTGGAAACCGTACAGGCTGTCTGCATGCGGCTGTCTTTAGCTGCCGGATGATTTGTTCTTGTGCAAAGTCACACCGTGCAGGCTGGCCGCATGAAGTTAGCAATTGTAGCCGTATGGGTTTTCTGCAAGCGGTTGACTTCAGTAACTGTAAAAGTTTCATCCATGCGGTTGGAAACTGTAGCCGCATAAGCTATGCGGCTGACAGATGTGGCCGTATGAGTTTTCTGTATGCGGCTGGCGGATGTAGCCGCATGAGCTCTCTCTATGCGGCTAGTACCCTTATGCGGCTCGGATCTTATAGAGTTCCTCTTTGCCCCTGCAAGTCCAGCATCATAATGTTTTCTCCTGTCGGACTTGGGGACAGCAGAGTCGTCTACGGTTTGAAAGTGGGGCCGCATGAGAGTCTTCCCCCCTCTTGAGCAACAGAGGGTATCTCTGTAAGAGCTTCAGTAGGAGCGAATGATCGGGGTCTCCACTCCTTACGGGCCTTCTTCGTGCGGGCTTGCTTCTGGACCGGGCCAGCGCTCTTGTCAGAGAGCATTTCTTCAAACGCCTGTTGATCGAAACGGCTGACCATCTTCTGTTGTGTGGAGCCAAGCTTGGCTGCATCCAATTGCATCATCAACTCCTCAGCCGTGGGGAAGTTTGTCCCCAGCAGAGTCGCCATCGTGTTTGCCATGAAATATAAAAGAGCAGAACAGTTTATGGAGGACTGGACTTTTACTTCACGTTACAAACTCGCTTGTACAAAGAAAGCCTAAGGACGAAAACCTAGGTACAACAATCTAAGTACAATTGTTTATTTTTTTATTCTGGGGGGTGACGGTAGAGGCTCGGGAAAGCGACGACAGCTCTGCCTTACTCCTGGATGATCGGACGTAGCCTTGGCTCCTGAGACGAGATGCTTGGCGTTGACGAAGAAATGCTCTTCTTGCTCTCCTCGTATTGCTCTTCTGGCTTCTCCCTCTCTGGATTGATCTCTGCGTATTTTTTCTCTTTGATTATTGGGGGAGCGTCCTTTTGTAAGAGAATGGCACCTTGCTATTTATAATGAGGGGCATCACTAGGGTTTGTAATGATTGCCCATTCTCTAAGTGGCGGCGGCCTGGTAAGTGATCAATCTGGGCCATTCATCTTGAGCATGAAGGATCTGGGCCCTTAATAAGGATTATGCCATATCACGTCAGTAATTAATGTTGATTGCAATAAATCCCTATCATGATGATTTGTTGATGTCCGTAAATCTAAATGAATCAATTTAATTCATTCTCTTGCCACGTGTCCCAAATTATTGGAATCTGACCCAAGATTTGATTATCTTTAGGACACGTGTCATGTTATCATTACTGAGCCGCATGAGGAGCGTTCATATTTGGGCCGCATGAAGGTCGTCATGACCGAGCCGCATGAAAGATTTTATGACCGAGCCGCATGAATAGTCTCTATACTCGAACCGCATGAAGGTTGTCATGACGAGCCGCATGAATATGTTCATGGCCGAGCCGCATGGGGGTCTTCATGGCCGAGCCATATGAGAGTCTTCATAACCGAGCCGCATGGGTTTCTTCATGGCCGAGCCGCATGGGGGACCTTCATGATTGAACCGCATAGGTTTCTCTGTACTGGCCGTGTGAACTCGTCTAGTCTGGCCGCATAAACTTGCCTCGAAGCTGCGAAGATTTTCTCCAGTTCCCTAGGAAGATAGTGCTCTTGTGTCAGTCATTATGACTACTTTACGTCAGGGCTGTCAGCTGTCAGCTGTCAGCCGTCAGAGCATTAATTGTGTTTGAATGATGCTGGGTACAGATGTTCTGAAAAAACACGTGGCTTTCCTCTGCGGGCCGCATGGAGTCCACTCGAGCTGCTTATGTGTTTGAGCCACATGGGACTCTTGAGCCGCACGAGAGCAACCCTCTGAGCCACATGGATCATTTTTTCTCTTCTTTCCATGCTTCTACATCGGTAGTGGAGTTGGTGGAGGAAGAAACTCCGGCTGCACGAGAGCAACCCTCTGGGCTGGTGCAGGAATACCCCCAAGAGCTACTGACACTCCCGCCTGGATGGAGAAATAGTAGGTCCAATACCTGGAGCTTCCGCACCCATATCTGGAGGAGTAGGTCGTGAGGTAGCAGACCTCTCGGCCGCTGTAGCGGGTCCAGAGAGCTGAGATCTGGTCTTCGGCATCCCAAAAATAGACCAAACAACAAGGTCAATATGGCACAAGATAAGTTATTATCAAGAAGGACAATTAATTTTGAAGAGTAGTTGCAAAAAAGTGGTCATGGTAATCAAAAGATTAGTTTTTCGTAATATGTGATTGAGTAACTCTTAATGTAACCTAGAACCTATATCCTATTAGCAGGATTGCAATAGCACTCTAAATCGAGCACTACTACGAAATCGTATTAGTTACGACCTAGACCTGCATGGGCCACCACAAAAATGTGTCATGACCGGTACCCAGTTTAGGGGCACGAGGACGTGGGTACGTCTAGCCTACGCCGCTGTGTCGGTGGTAGAAGGTCTAACAATACAAAATATAAACATGTCATCTCCACACGGAGGAATAATATGACTTATGAAATACAACTCAAACACATAAATCTAGGGAAGATGAAGCACGATATTTGATAGAAGATATAAAAGATAGTCTGAAATAGTAGAAAAAGTCATACACAAATAAGTCTAAAAGTTTAAGATAATGGTACATATCCTAAAATAATATGACAGACCCAAGTGTATCAATCTGGAGACAAATCCAACAAAACGTAGCTAATACTAAGTCACTACTGGAGGTACATCATCTATGAGCACCGGCTCCACTGGCAAGTCCTGATCAGTATCCTCATCTATCCTAGACCCATAGTAGGTCGTGCAACATACCTCTAAGTCCTCTAAGTACAGACATTAACAACAGTTTCATTAAATTGACAAGTGTTATAATAAATATGTTATAATGAAGTACATGATAGATATCAAAATTGAATAGTGAGAAGTACAAGATAAACTGGTAATCATGTCATGGTATGTAAACATGTAGTAAAATTGGAATATGATGTATCACAGGTAACTTAAGTATAATATGTAATATAAATGGTGCCTTGAGATATTAGAGTATTATGTGATCGGCTTGGGTTAAGATCAGGCTATTCCAGTTGACCGCTATGCACAAGTACAAGTGCAGATAAATCTGAAAATTAGGCCGACCATATATGGAAAGCTATACACAAGTACAAGTAAGGTCAGGCTACATCCTTTGTGTGGCGAGGGTGAGCTATGCACAAGCAAGTAAACCAGTAGGGGTATGATCACATAAGCTCTAATAAATCCCTAATCCCCTTAATAGTATAATGGATCCAACCATGTCACGTTATGACACGGACTCAAGAACCAGGGCCAGTCCACTCCCAAATCGGTGTCTATACTACAAAAATAATAATAAGCAAGTACCAGTATACCAGGTTAAACCATAAAAATCTCGACGGGATCCAGTGTATACTAGTCCGTATATCCTCGTGTCAAAAATCAAGTAAAATACTACAACTGAATATATATAAAGTATCAAAGTAATGAAAACTATAGAGAATGTACTCGCTTGCGGTCTTGAGCAGTAAATATGAATCGAGGCCCAATATAAATATATATATATATATATATATATATATATATATATATATATATATATATATATATATATATATATATATATATATATATATATGTAAAATTTATGTTTAAACATGGATATCTAGTGTGTGATATACAATCTAGGTCAAATCCAGGTCAAACTAGGCTTCCGGGGTCAAACTAGGTCAATTTGACTTTAAGGTTGACTTTTGGGTCAAATTGGTTAACCTTGGTCAAATCGAGTCAATCTAGGTTAAGTTAACCTATTCCAACATATTACCTACCTAGATACATAATATATATATATATATAATATATATATATTATATATATATATTATATATATATATATATATATATATATATATATATATATTATATATATATATAACCTACATATGTTATATTATTCTCGTTGTAGGTACTACCCTATAACTTATACATGAAATTACCTTACCCTAAGGTAATACCATATTACCTATCTTAATCTTTATAGGTAAACTCTTATTTACCTAAACATGGGTTCACCTATACTAGTAAAACCTTACCTATATAATACTTTACCTATTTATCTATATGGCATAAGTAAACCCCTATTTACCTATACATGTGCATTACCTACCTAGGTAAACCTAGCATCATTACCTAACACTACGTAATATCCTTACCCTAGTAGGTAGGTAAAACTTCCTTACCAAACCTTACCAAGTTAACATGTAGGTAACTTGGGCTAATACCCTATTACCTATTCCTAGGCTCTTAGCTACCACTAGGTAAATAGTCATTACCTAGTAAATCTCATTACCTATTACCTAGGTTGCCTTTACTATCTATATTTCCTTCACCTATATTACCTAATACATTACCCTAGCCTATGTTATCACTCACCCACACACAATGACACACTCATAGCCACTTACCTGACCTGTCTATAGCCACACAGGCTACACACACACACCACACTGTTGCACCTGTACAACAACCACCATAGGGTATAGGGGGGCTATTGGCCTTCATTGCCCTGCAGCAGGGTAATGCTGCTACTGCTGCTGCTGCCTGCTGCTGCTGCTGCTGTTAATACTTTCTGTTGCTTCTCTCGAACCCCCCTCTGGCAAGCCCCAAGTCCTCTCAAAAACTCACTCACGCTCAAAACCTCAAGAATATAACATGATACATCTGACACATAAAATACTCACTTATTTATAGACACTTCACACATGAGCCACACTCACATTCACACAAATTCCTAAACTGTCACAGAAACATTTGACACTCTTAACTCACATTCACTCCACTGAAAATGAAGGGAAATGGCACACTAAGATACTATGTGACACTCTCCTCACTCTCACAAACCTTCACTTAGTCACCCATCTCACTTGACACACATTCATACGAATTTACTGTCAAGTGATAGTTGCTCACTTGAACACTCATTCATATAAGCTATGGCCTCCCTACCTCATTCTAACTCTCAATAATACACTATCAGTTCTTCACTGTGACACAAAATCTCCTAGGCACTAACCTATGAGTCACACACATGGACACACTTCTTTTCTCTTCACAAACACTTACGTACCTCACACTCTAGTTAACAGTCCCAAGGAAGCAGTTAACTCACACTTCCTATGACACTCAAGGCACTGCCTTCGTCACCTAGTCACACATAAGGACACATGAACACTCATCTATTAGGAACACACTGAAACTCAAACAAAGGGGACTGTCTTGACAGTCCTCCCCTCTCTAAACTGAATACTACACATATATGTAAGCACTTGACAAATGAACTGAAAATAGGACACACAAATAGTGTATACATCTTAGGGGCTCACACATAGGCTAATCACACACACACACACTTAAAGACACACAAAACTTTTCCTAAACACATGAAACTCAAAGCAGTGTTCATGAGACTCAAAAACAGTGAACACATAGGCTATAGGCAAATTTCATGTATACCTACATCCATTCATATATATATATATATATATATATATATATATATATATATATATATATATATATATATATATATATATATATGCTTAGATATAAATACTAGAAATCATATGTCTATTCCTATGAGCAAATCAAACCACTCTTAAGTACAAAAACTGAGTAGTAGAGCTAAAATGGTATATTTGTCATTTTGACAAATACTTGGTGTGCTATCCTCGGATTTCTACCAAAGATGACACAAAAACTCCAAATAATTTCTCCAAAGATGACACAAAAACTCCAAATAATTTCTACCAAAATGATGGTTAGAACCTTGCTATTCTCCCTATGGGTACCCCTAGTCCATGTGTGTGTTCCTACTAATTTCATACATGAAAATAGAGCCCAAACTATGAGAAATGACAATAATTTTACCTATTGGGAGATGGATTCCTAATGAAACTCTCTTGGAAGGCTCTAGTGTCAAGTATGACATAATCTTCCAAGCTTTTGGACTCCTTTTCTCTTGATCCTTGGTCTCCAAGCTCCAAGCCTTCTAGGATGAAGATTTGGTGAAGTTTGGAAGGGTTTTGATGGAGAAAAGTGTGGGAAATGGAGGGGGCTTGTAGAGAGCTCAAATTAGGGTTTCTTGGAGGCTCTAATGAATGAAGAAGAATGAGGAAACCCTCTCCAAATGGATGCCATAAATGTGCCCTAAAATCCCACTTTGAAATGTCCAAAACAACCCTCAAGTTGTCATGAACACTTAACTTAATGTGGGTTAGTTTTTAGTCTATATTGGGTTGATTCTATTCCCAAACATGACTTAACATAACTTAAATGTGGCTAGTTGTGTTCATCCTAGAATATAGGTCCAAGTAGTCTGTCTAGTCCAATTAGGTCCATAAGTCAAAGGTCCAATAAATAGACTAGTTTACTAATAAATGCATCCTTCACAAACAATTAATTAAATAACCAGATATACAATATAAATGGTATAAAATGACAAAATTAGCCCTATCTAGAAATGTGGTAGTGACATCCTTACAGTAGATCCCATGGAAACCTTTCCTAATGTCAATACCAACTATGAGAAAGGAAAATCAACTGGTCGACCAGTTCTATTTGATGGCACTAACTACAATTATTGAAAGACAAGAATGAGGATTTATCTAAAATCCTTATTTGATCTTTTGGTTTAATATCAAATGGTTATAAAATTCCCAAATTAAACTTGATGATGTTTTCATTGATATGCTACCCGACAAATATACTGGAAATGAAAAAAGTACGAAAATCCTTGATGTTAGAGCGATGAATGCATTATATTCTACTCTCTATAGAAAAAAGTCAATAGAATATCAACTTGCATAACTGCTACCCCATGTTACAAATATTCATATTTAAATATCAAAATGAGACTTTAGCGACGCAAAAAAAATCGTTAAAATGTACAAAAAAAACCTCGCTAATCATGATTATCGACGTTTTAGCAACGAAAATCCGATGTCGCGTATTCCATGGTCGCTAACACAAAAAAAATCATTGGTAGTCGCTATAGCGACGTCTTGTAGCGACGAAAGCACGTCGCTAATATTCTTGTTGATAGCGATGTTTAGATATGTGAAGTTGATAATCCGCGATGACACTATTCGTTGCTAAACGTTGCCGATTATTCAGTACTTAGCGACGTCATTAATGATGTTTAGCTACGAGGATGCTGACATGGCAAACTTTGCCATGTCAGCCGTTTAGCGATGTTTGGCATCTGTTTGCGACGTCGTCGGTACAGGCTAGCGATATTCGATACACGATTATCGATGTTATAGGATGCAGCTATCCTTCTCTAGGTATTTGGTATCTTGGTACCAACATAGTTGACACTTGGTATCTTCGTACCATCAGACACTATAGGCCACTCACTCTCGAAACTCAACAAATATTTATACCTACTTCTTTAACTGTATATTTCTATACCCTTATATAGTATCTATCTATCTCTAAACCTATAAACATGTGAAAAACTTCAATTTACGGATATAGGTGTCATCACATATCCCTTGTGAGCCATTCTTTAAAAGAAAATTTTACTTCTACTAGCCTTTTGAGGCTAGTAGAGTTATCGAAAAAATAAAAAAAACTAAGAACGAAAGATTCAGAGGTCTTTCTCACCACAAGTCTTTCTAGATATTTAGGTCATTTTGTTCTTAGCCATTTCCAATAGAAATTGTAATAGCCTCAAAAGGCTTGCATAAATAAATTTCCCTTTAAGAGGTATGACTCACAAGGAACATGTGGACACTCATGGACTCAAGATACTTACTTGTATCTTGACACGATAGCAATCATATTCATTTCCGATATAGTATAACATATTTTATTTTTCATATATACATTGGTAGGAGATGCGACACAAGCCTATATCCACACCCCAAACTAGGAAATACACCTATAATCATTTCGCGATACCATACTAACATGTATACATACTAACTCATTTATGTATCTATGTTGTGCCCTATATGTAATATCAATTTGGTATTAATTAAACTTATGCAAAATTAGAATGTAATCCATACACATATATACATACTCATTGACAAGAAACTTAGTGTGAAAGAATGTAATCCATACACTATTTCACTATTTATGTATTAAGATTGTAGTATCTAAAACAAAACATCGTACAAAATAAAAATTCACACAAACCATACTCTACTTAACATATTACATAATGTGTTCATGTGTGTGTGTGTGTGTGTGTGTGTGTGTGTGTGTGTGTGTGTGTGTGTGTATTGCATCTTTCACATATTATATAACATGTCTGTGTCAGTGTCTGTATCAGCGTGTGTATGTCCGTGTCTGTATCGTGTCACAATAAGGATATAGGGTTCCAAGGGGGTCGAAGGGGGCAGAGGGGGGCGTCGGGACTGAGGGGCGCCGGGGTAGGGGGCCGAGGGGGGTCATTGGAGTCGAGAGAGGTCGAGGGACACCGGGGCAGGGGATGAAGGGGTCGTCGGAGTCGAGAGGGGCGCCGGAGGTAGGTGTCATCGGGGGAATGGGGTTGCCGGAGTCGAGAAAGGCGATGGGGGCAGGAGGAGATCGGAGGAGAAGGGGACATAAAGTGAAAATTTTGGCAGAAAATGAAAAGTCAAACCAACCAGTGGAACCCACTTAGATTTCGTGACTACGACCAGTAGTGTCCAATATTCTCGTGCCTCTCCCTAGATATTCCTTCTCAGAAGTCTTGTAACGATAATTTTTACGGTTATCCAAATAATATAAGTTGGGTAGAGGCTTGAATGAAGATACTCCATCTTGTAGAGTATGTGGCATCAATTTGGATTCCTTTTATAATAACCCCTCCATCTTTCCGGTAACCAAGCTATGATTGGATGTACTTGCTCTCCATACATATTTAATCCGTTGTTTCTTGTTACTAGGCTTATTTTAATTCGAAAAACAAATTTTTTATAAGTTGGATAGGATGTAAAGCCCCTGAAATTTCAAACTCTTTATCATTGTAATTTAGGTATTTTTTTAAACATTTTGTATATGATAAATTGAGTTTAAGATTTCAATATCACAAATATTTTTACAGGATGTATGAAATTAGAAATTTTCACAAGTTTTTTTTCTCTTAGAAATTATTTAGATATTTTATTATTACTAATTTTTGTTTTGTTTTTGTTTTAGAATATTAGAATTATTTCTAGAACATTAGGGACTCTATTTATTAATAACACCCATATTATATGAATGGGTAAATTTTACTAATATATACTTGTAGATTATTAGAAATTTATTTGAGACTTTTTAGAATATATATATATATATATATATATATATCTATATATATATATATATATAGATATATAATTATATATATATAATAATTATATATAATTATATATTATTATTTATTATATATTTTATTATATTATTATTATATATTTTTTATTATTTAGATTATATATATATAATTTTATATATATAATTTATATATAAAATTTTATATATATATATATATAGATATATATATAAAATATATATATATATATTTTATATATATATTTTATATATATATATATATATATATATATATATATATATATCTAATATATATAGATGGAAAAAAAAATATAATATATAGGGAAGGGATATTGCACCAAACTTATTGCATCAATTATTGTACCAAACAATCTCAACCACACATTTATTTCAATCATGTGGTTATAAAATATGCTGATGTGGCAACAACTTATGGAATGTTTTATAACCACATGATTGAAATAAATGTGGTTGAGATTGTTTGGTGCAACAATTGATGCAATAAGTTTGGTGCAATATCCCTCCCCATATATATATATATATCATTAAGATTTTCTAAAGGTATTATTAAGTATTTATATGTAAAAGAAAAAAGTTTATATGTGAATGTCTCGCGAGATATGAAAATCTCGTGATATTTTTATAATTTCGGAGAAGTAAAATCCCTTAGAAACCCGATTGCAAGCAGCAATTGGTTTCTTTCCTTCAAACCTTGATCGATCAAACCGATTAATCATTTATCGTTTAAAACCAATTTTCTTCCTGCATCAACCTAATCTGATTCTCCAGGGGATTACGCCAATCCTAGTTTAAACCTTGTTTTAAACGATGAGAAAATCCAATTGGAAATCTTTTAAAAAAACCTTGCATATAGCAACCTCCCGAATCTATATTTGCTCTCTGTCAAAAAACCCTAGCCCTAGCCAACGCCGACGATGACCCAGACGCCCCTGTCGCGCACGTCTCCGCCCCCCAGGCTGGCCGCCAGCCGGCGACAGCAGCGGCAGAAGCTGCTACAACAGAGCTACATGGCAGCAGCGTAGTTGGGGAAGCCTACTTCCCGTCAATAATTCTTCGTCCTCGAGAATCATTTCACAAACTGATTGTGCAAGTACGATGACAACATGACCCTCTTCAAACCTCTTCAAATATAATTTGATACAACCTAGTAGATTCCTCAGAAAATGAAAGTGAAGTTGTCGAAAAACTGTCCTAAACAGAATAGTTTTAGTACCCAAACCCCTAATTTGGAAGGCTAATTACTGGAAATTCCTTGACAAGTTTTGAAAAGCATTTGAACTGTCATATGGACAACCTAAGGATCTAAAAAACCCTTCTTGTAGATTTAGTTTTCATCTACTGTACAAAAATTAATTCGTTGGTAAGTTTGGAAAAAATAGTTTTCAAAAACTATAAAATTTTGTACAAATCAGTGATACGGCGTGCGCTCTGACAAATCGGGCGATGTGGTCACAACCCATGAGCATTGAAAGACATGTATGGATGTTTTCGACATGTGAGATTCGACGGAACTCGATTTCCTTGTCTGTGTGCGAAGAAATCGAAGCGTATCCATCAAGATATCCCATTATCGGCCCTTTTGCAAAACAGCTCCTAATTTCATGCAGGCTTGTCATCTCGAGATGAAACTTATGCCAACAGGACCGTATTATTTTTCTGGTCCTGTGAGTCAAGTTTGGTCCGATTCTGAGAAGGCCGACCGGAACACTATTTTGGCGGGCCGCAATTCGATCTAACGGGCGAATTTGTATGTGGCCCACCAGAATCCAACTTTGGACATACGGTTGGATTCGTATCGCCAAATCGGACCCATAGACATATAGTTTGATGACTTTAGAGACCATAGGTAGTGGCACACTTTCTGAAAAAGCGGGTCCAATGGCAGACATCATTTGACCCGAAATTATGATTTTGCCCCTGTATTCAGAATTAGACTTATGGGTAGTCTAACTTAGACATTTTCTTATGACAAACACGTTGGTGAAGTCTATTTCGGCATCAGTGACAATTACAGGAGTTTGTCTTTGTAGCTCACGTGGTGGGATATTGTTGGTTTTGCGTGCTACCCCTAGCCAATGGACTATTCTAAGCGTAATGGTATTATCATTCACCAGCTAAGGACCCAGGGAAGTATATTTATTATTTGTTTTCAATACTTTTAATTCCATATTACATTGTTCAGTATATAATACTTGATTTCCTTGACATGCTCGTTACACGATGGCACTTCATATTCCTTACATGTCATACCGTCTTACTTCCAATTAAAATTCAAAATTTACTAAAACAAAAATCGCAAGTTGTACAACTCAAATTTAAATAATTCCTACGGCCATTTTAAAAGCTAAGATCATTTCAAACAAAATTATAACTGTTCAAAGGTGTATAACTATAATCCAATAAATCATAAACATCAAAACTCAAAAATCAAATAAATTTTATATTTGTTCAAGATATATCTACCACCAAAACTTATAAATATCATAACTCGAAAAGCAATTCAATTTTTACTTGTGCAAAGATGTATAGCTATAACCCAATAAATCATAAATATCAAATCTCAAAAAGCCAATCAATTTCTTAAATCCATGGTATAAAGATTCTAGCTATATATATATATTTTTCCTTCCTGCAGTATCAATCCTATGGCGTTTACCATTTAAAAATCTCAAGATTAAAACTTCCCTTGGTAATATCCTACTTACAAATTACTAATCATTAAATCACAATAAAAAAGTCTTTTACTCAACTAGAGTCTTGAATGTATTCAAATTGCCAATATAACCTTCTAGCCATAGGTGTGACCTATGAGGATATACTAGTGTAGTCATCTTCCTAGTGATACTAAGCACGAAATAAGAATCGACGGTAGAAAGGAATCAAGCAAGGTACAATTCAAGGAAGTCGAATAAGAGTTTGAAATTTGAAGCCAAGGGAAGAGGTCAAGCTGTATGGATGAGATTCCTAGATTCTAATCCTATGTTGCAGGCTCACATCGGTACAATTACGTAATCGAAGTGACAAACTTGACCTGCATGGGCCACCAAAAAAACATGTAACGCTCCAGTCCCAAAATACGTAGGACTAAGAACGTAGACATGCCAGCCATATAATAATATACGTAAGCTGTAAAATGCAGTAGAACCATGATAATCTCATCCACACATGATATGAAATAAAAGATATCATATAATCTACGAATTATCATTGGTACATGTTGTTGGGTGGAGACAAATCCACTACCAACAAGGAAAAAAATACATGATGTACAAAAGAATGATTTTGGCGAGCGAAGCGAAGACGATCAAAGGGCAATCATCCTCGAAGAAATAGCGATGACCACGGCTAGAGCTAGAACACCTGCGAAAGACAAGATCACACCTGGAGAGATAACCAGGTCCTCAGAGGGACGTAACAAGATACATAAAAAACATGCCACATAACTAAATATATACCGTGTCATACATCACAAGTAAAGTAAATAGTCCCACTCGTAACAAGATCCAATACCTTATCATCGAAACAGTGGACTACCCCTACAACCAAACGAGGACGGGGTGGCACACTATGCCTCGATGAGACATTGTCCCAAGCTACTAATGGGGGGAGATATGACATTTGGACGAGGGTTACCTGACCATTCTAATGTGTTTATGCAATAAGAACAAACCTTCAACGCATGGGCACTCTGGCTCAGTAGCAGTAATCTCAGGTATGGTCCCATCAGGATACCAGGGACCTCAAAGCATAACATTCATCGAATGTCAGAGGCTCCCGCAGAGATAACCGGCAATAGGGAAGTGCATACTTGGTCCATACGTTAAGAAACTGTTCTTTCCACCCAATGCCTAACAGAGTCACATCCATGACTCATTTACCTCTACTAACGTTAAGTCTCCTAACATGCCTCTATTAGCAGCCCTAACGCATGCGCATGGGGGATCAGCCCACACACAAGAACCTCTACATGCTACTCATCTCACACATCCTCATGGTACAACTGTGTCAAAGTATATGTAATACACTACAAACGGTAGTCTCTTAACTCTAAGTCCCATACAATCAAAGGATAATAACAAAGTATATCTAATATCACTGAGCAGACAGTGAATCAAGAACGGTAAGAGCTGGAAATAAATGAATAGGATATGTAATAAATACAAACTGAATATAAACAGTATAATGGCAAGGTATGCTGAGGTTTGTGCAAAAGAGAATAATCCAGTAGCGAACAGACAAATAAACGAAGCAAAAAAAGCAAATCCCGCAGATGACTCTGGATG